>JADDOH010005925.1:0-55404 GCA_016648135.1 Agrypnia vestita
TTTGCTGCCCCAGGGCCCGGCAGTCCGCAACGACACCATCTAACCACCGCAGTTTTGGTCTTTCGACACTTCTTCTACCCATTGGGTCATTAAACAACACCCTTTTTGGGGGCTCCAAATCATCCATACGGTGAAGATGTCCCAGTCAGCGCAATCTGTTAATCTTAATGAACTTGACTACGCTGACGTCCTGGTAAAGGTCATAGAGCTCGGTGTTGTATCTTTTTCGCCATGTTTGACCGTCATTAATAGATCCATATATTCGGCGTAAGATTTTCCTTTCAAATGTGTCTAGTCTATTTTCATCGTGCTTAGTTAATGTCCAGGTCTCTGACTGTTAAGACTGGTCTAATCAATGTCTTGTAGAGCGTGGCTTTAGTGTTTCTGGACAGTAGGCGTGACCTCAATTGTCCAATGTGACCAAAGTAACTCCGGTTTGCTGCAAAGATTCTTTTCCCAATCTCTACACTAGTGTCATTGTCGTTAGTAACAATGTAACCAAGGTATGTAAATTGTTCCACTGTTTCAAATGCGTAGTTACTGATGGTTATTGAGGACTGGCTGATTCCAAGTATCATTGTAACTGGCATAAACCTACTTTGTTTTTGCCTAATTGATTCAAAGTCCTACCCTTCTGGCTGATGATTCCAATTTCCAATTCCAAGCCGAAAATGCTTCTCGACGGGATGATTCAGATCTTGCGAAAATGTCGATGTCATCAGCATATCCTATTATTTGGACTGACTTTGTATACATGGTCGCATTCAATTCAATGCCCGAATCCCTTATGGTTTTTTCATACCAACATACCAAGGCATCTCCTTGTCTTAAGCCGTTGTAAGTTCTAATTAACATTGTAATACCTTACCTTTATTGTTTGTAAAAGCCCTAAAAGGAGTTAAATAAATAAAATTAAAAATCGATCGTTTCAAAGTTTTTCGCCACCGCATGCATATTTTGAAACCGAGTCAAAGCGCCAACGAACTCGCGTGGCTGCTAATGGGATCCCCTCAAAACCTCATCCTCGCGGTAGCCAAAGTAATCACCAGTGTAGGTGGCTAATTAATTAATTACACAACACATAACTTCATCGTGAGCAGTTTCGCGTGGTTATCCTCCGTTCCTCGTGAGCATCATCCGTGTTTTATTATTTCACGATGTATCCAGTGTTATCTTTATGTCGTGCGCCTGCGCGCTACACACAATTCTCTGCGCAACATTCTTACAAAATAAAATATTGAAACATCTCCCCGAAATAATGGTAGCAAAAATAAGAGGATTTTACAAAAAAATACCCTGCAATAAATAACCAGGGTCCGAGGATATATGTCCGCGGATATCACGATATTTATGGCTTAATTTTTTATTTCTGATATATAACCAACAAACTTTCTGCGGTCGTTAATAGATGGCGCTAATTGTATTTTAAAAAGTGCTACGGTGTTTTTTTTGATATACGCTATATAACGACATACAAATTTGAATTTCGAATACGAAATAAAAGTTTATTTTGTTTCATATAATCCGTTTTTTATTTCACACAAAGAAAAAACACCCATAACACTACATTACAAAGAGCAACTTTTATAACTTATGTATAACAATTGCATGTATAAGCATTTTTCAGTATGCAATTTATTTATTTGATAAATAATAATTCATGTACAAAATAAAAAAATAATTCCTTATTATTTCGAGTTT
This sequence comes from Agrypnia vestita, assembly GCA_016648135.1. Classification (NCBI taxonomy): domain Eukaryota; kingdom Metazoa; phylum Arthropoda; class Insecta; order Trichoptera; family Phryganeidae; genus Agrypnia; species Agrypnia vestita. The sequence goes on from JADDOH010005925.1 coordinate 1,702, forward strand.
TATTGGACGTGTGCAAAAAAGGAGGAAAAAAGTTTCGATATATCCAATTTTTTATATTTATCCAAAAATCCGATTTTTTCCGAACCCTAGCAATAACAGACGTAGAGTAGGGTAAAAAATGGTCTGTAATAATTTCTACTCAAATCGCCATGTGTTTGGAATTGCCCTTTATAGGGGTTCGAGACGTAAGTAATGAGGTAAATTATTTATTTTATTGGTAATACGAAAACAACCTACATTCACCGAACCGAGTTCCTCCAGGGTATGCTTGGCTACAGTAGTTTAGAGACTAGAAGGAATGTGTATCTGATTACGCATTTTTATCGATTGTTGCGCGGTACGATCGATAATCCTGAAATTATGCAGAGCATTGGTTTGTATGCTCCTGATAATTACCTTAGACAGCTTCAGCATAGATTGTTTCACATTCCAATAACAGGACTAACCTGCCGATTATTATGCCTGTTGGAAGAGCTACTACTAAGCTGAACAATTACGAATTAAACCCATGTTTATAATGTAAATATTATATAAAAAATAAAGAAATTGAATTGAAAATTGAATTGAGTGTGAAATCACCTAATTTTAAAACAAATGGTTTTGTCAAGCTAATGAACTTTCTTAACCCAGACATTAATTCCTCATAGCTCCTCATTCCCCTCATTAATTCCTACTAGTCGAAGTTATAACCATCGTTGATTATGCTCCGGAATTTGGCATATTTCAAATACATTTATGTCATGGTTCATATACAATTTTTTTATACATTTTCTACCCTATTGTGTCGTCGCTGTTACTGAAGACCGCAATCTTTTATCTTTTACGGGAGATCAATATTATTGTTTTAAATCTGCAAAGTCCCGTTTTTATCTTTCGTTGTTATGAAAGTTGAGCCCAGATCGAGATGGTGGCAGATAAAATAAAAAAATATCCGAAATAATCAAGCGACATCAACTAGGTGATTTTACGTGGAATAACAGTTTCAATTTATTTTTCATTAATTTAGAAATAACTTTGCATAAAAAATCAAATTAATAAATGGCACTTTGTACAAAAAATACTATTTTTGGATTATCAAAATGTTTCGGGGCGTATGATCCCTGCATCAGAATACAACGTGTATTGATAAAAATTAAAAGTCGAAGTATATAGAATAGCTAGTTGGTCTTGCGGTTAGGACTCTCGCCGCGTGATCCAAAGGTCGCGGGTTCGAACCACACTCTAGACGAGCAAGTTAGTCCTATTTTCATAGTGTTTAGCATAGTTTGAAAATAGTAAGAATATTGATGTGACACGTATTCCGGGTTCGCATCTCTATTAAAAAAAAAAAAAAAAAAAAAATATTATATAGATATATATAGATATATATCTATATATATATTCATATATAATATATTCATTAACAAAAACAAAAAATAAATATGCGAGTTGAAATTATACTAATAAGAATTAATGTGAAAAAAAATTATAAGGTTTACTCGCAAAAATCATTTGGTCACTTATAAAATTTAGTTTGCTTTTAACACGTTTTCTAAAAATTCTAATTTTTTTAACTGTAATTCTGTTATGTAAAATGTACAGAACATACTATCAAAATAATGATTTGTTTCTAAAAAGTGATTAAATTCAGAATAGTTTTTGCTAAAAACACGTTGATAATTCAACAATGGTAGTTTTTATACAAGGTGTTATTTTTATTAATTTCAATTTTTAGTTGGAACACAGAGGCTTGAAAACAACTCCCAACGAGGAAACGAGTCATTTTTTTTTGGTTTTAGCGTAATCTCCGGTCCCTATTATTGACATCCTCAATCTTTGTCGGGCAACATCGGCGCTGGCGACCAGCCGCGATGGTCACCTTGGACCTTCGGACCGCACTAAATATTTTAGTCTCGACTCGTTCAGCAAATAAGATGGACAGTTTGTTTGATGTTTATTTTATAACTATTTGTTCCCGCATACTACTAATATTTGGTATGCATCGATATTGCATGTAAATGGTAATATCCTTCGTATACTTTCCAATAAGTCTTACGTAAATAGTCCTCCCCCCGCACGCTCTGCTGGTCTTAACTCTTAGGGTCAATCTATTCTAAAAAGTCCAGAAAAAAAAATTGCCTACTTGACCATGAAAAAATCAATTTTTTGCGTACATTGCTTTATATTTTGTCAGTAAAAAGTTTTCTTTAAATTTATTGTAAGGGGTTCAAAAAGGCGGCCATTTTTGCTTTACTCCGCACACCGTTTTTCACATTTTGAGGCATCAATATTTTTCTAAATAACGTAGCACTGAGTTATCCTAGAATTTTCAAATAAACAGCATCGTTTTCAATACATTCTGGTCTACAAATTGAAGCCATATTAATTACCTGCCTAATTGTGTCTTTGTCCATGTATTCTTTGCAGCCAAAGTTATTGAACGCGAATGAACAAAATTCAATTTTCGTTTCAAAGTTTTTTCTGTACTTTTATATATAGGGTGGCCCATCGGGTACATCGTATTTAATTTTTCCTCAATTTTTTTTAATGCAACTCTAATGTTGCCAACTTATATTTAAAAAAATGGAGGAATGTTTAAATCCGGCATACCCGATGGGCCACCCTATATGAGAGTGTTGCATTATAAAATGTATTAGGTAAGTTATTACTACTTTTATTTATTGATCAAAATGTACTGAACACAATGCAGCTTATTTGAAGCCTAGGATAACCCAGTGTAATTTAGAAAAATATTGATGCCCGAAAATGCGAAAACGCGTAGTGCGGAGTAAAATAAAAATTGTAGCCATTTTTGAACTAGATACAATAACACTAAAAAAAATATTTTTGAACTATTAAAACATAAAGAAGTGCCCCGACTAAGTATGATTCTTTTTACGTCTGCCGCTTCTTTTTTTTAAATTTATCCGTGTTCAATTGTTTCTTTTGTTGGGGTTTGTACATTGTAATATAAAAAAATTCAAATTTACGCAAGGTTTTACTTAATCATATTATTTTACTTGCTTTAAGGCGGATGATTGCATACGATGTAAGGTAAACTTTGATGTCGCTTATTTGCATAACTGTCGACTAGCGAAGGGAAAAACTACATTTCAAAATGAAGACTACAACACACACACGTTCACCAGTTTGAAGACTACAAAGTGTACACTACATTTGTAGTATAAACTACATGAAGTGAACTAATTGTAGTACTAATGAAGTGTACTAATTGTAGTACTACAAAATTTTAATGACCTACAAGAAGTGCTCCTTGAAAAGTGTACTACTAGAAAATTTTCAATTGGGGGGGGGAAGTTGTTTCAATTTACATAAATTTCTTCGTTCAATCCCAAAATTTTCTAAACCCTTTAGAGGGGGGGGGGGGGCGGTTGATTGAGTTTCCAGAAATTACTTCAATCCCAAAATACCATACCTTTTGTCATTGTCATTCAGAGCCAAAATTTTTATATTCCCTGGGGTGGGGGGGGGTTTGTTTCGATTTTCAGAGATTTCTTCATTTATCCACATCGACTTCCCAAAAATTTCACATAAAAAATGTACTATTTGAAATATGTACTTTCAATAACTTTGAAGTGTGTGTACTTTGTAACGTGCACTTTAAAATGAACTTTACTATATGAAGTATGCACTTTCAAATAACTTTGAAGTGTGTGTAGTTTGTAGTATGCACTACACTTCAAAAGGTGTGAAGTGTACACTTCAATGTAAAGTAGTACTACATTGTAGTAGTTAGTACAGAGCGGATCCATCACAACTGTCGACGGAAAAAATATTTTCTATTCAAAATTGAATTAAGAAGACTCTTCCGAGATTTTTGCTACTAGCTTCGAGTGTCTATGTATAAAAGAGTTGTTAAGAAAATACAGTAGTAGTACTACATATATAAAGAATTTTGTATAATTTGCATAATAAGATGTTTGTATCCTCGGAGGGAGCTAGTTTCATACGAGAGTGGATTAATATATTATGTAGCTAAAGTATGGAAAATTTATTCCGTTTGCGTGGTGAATGTGGGTGGAAGTGTGCGGAATCAGCAAGAGCCGCGGAGCCCTCAGCTCTGCGGACAGACCGCGAACCCGGCTTCTGTAAATCTTAGAAAAATCTCAAGGAAGGTTTTGTAAATCTGACGCGGGAGTTACTGCAAACGCAGTCGTAAGGTTTATTGAATATTCTTTCTGTATTGAAATATTCATACATGTAGTATTTCCGTCTGAGAAAAAACTTTATTGGCTTTGGCACGTGGCCGAAAATATGCCATCGATCAGTTCATGGTTTTCGGTCGCGAATAATGATGGTATTTTCCGAATAGTGACGGTATCGCGATAATCGTTATTTGAGATTTGCATCTGATTGTGTCGAGGATGCGTAACTTATTTTTCGCAATTCGACGGTAATCATGTATACTAAACAACAATTATATTTCAGTTATCAAACATCAATATAATCAGATATAAATCTCAAAAAGATGTATATCTATTGTTTAATCATTTTAATGTACAAGAATTTAGGTACCTATTCACACCATATTATATATGTGGGGTATGAAAGCAAAGGCATCAATATCCAAAAAAAATTAATGCAGTCATTGCTAATCTACTTAATTTAGATGCGATAGATATTTAAAATCTAGAATTCAGTACATTTTAAATTAGTAATTGTCGGTGACAGCATTTAAATTTTTTGGATAATACTTCCTTTGCTTTTATGCACCGTATACGAAAATATTGACAGAAACAGCTTTATAATTTTAAGTAGGTACTTAATAAAATAGGGTTTTGCATTTGGTCACGATTCTAAGAAACATTTTTTTTCAAATAGTAATTGATGTATTTCAACTAAAGTATAAATGTGTGCTTTTTATTTTCATGTGTGAAAATTATTACTGCTAGAAAGTTGTTTTTTCAGACCATTGTCAAGCAAATGTGTAGCTCTAAAATGAATTCAATTTATTTGGTTTTTGTTATTTTTCATATGTAGTGGCTCTTTATTAGACGATTCGACTAACAAGTAATTCGTATATCGAAAATGGCGGCACTTGCCATCGTGACGCAACCGCCCCTTGAGACGTCACGTCGATGACTGAGTTGACACGGAGAATCAACGTGAAACACTCAATAGTTCGAAAGAGAAAGTAACAAATGTTCGCCATTAATAGTTACCTAAAATTTGTGTTGTATCTAACTCTTATCACGAAGCACTACATTTCCATAACTTAAAAACTCTGGAACAGCGAAGAGCACGTGCTGATCTAATCTAACACTATTATTTAAACTACTGAGAGGGTATCTCGACTGTCCCAATCAACTGGACTCAATCTCTTTTCATGTTCCCTGCAGACGTACCCGTAAAACGTGCTCTTCCATATTCCGAGAAATAGAGCATCCCACACACAAAATACATTTTTATATTGCGCATGCAAAGCTTTCAATAATAATTGTATCCATATTGACCTCTTCAACATTGGTCTTACTGAATTTAAAAGAATGCTTTAGATTACATGTACTAAATCGACTTTTACCATTCACTCACTATACCTAATCTTCTCTTCCTCCACCCCTATCCTGACTCCTATCTCCTCATCCTTTTTCTCCCTTTATTCAACTCATTTCTTGATATACTTTTTATTTTTTCGCATTCAATTACTTACCATTATTCATTCTTAACATTGTTTGTTGCTTACTACTATTCATTAATTAATTCAAAATAATTAACTTAAAATATCTTATCTAACTTTGTTCTTAACATCTGTGAATATTTTTAATTGGTCTATGAAATGAACACTATGCTTTTACATAATATGTTTAAAAAACTGTTTAAGATTTCTTCATAAATAAATGTAAGTCAACTTCATACCTTTATGCCTCCGTATCGCTTATCCCTCTAATCCCGCAACGCAACTAAAAAAATTAACCCATAAAAAACAAGTTTTTATTATACTCCTTTTCTTCGTAAAATATAACAACAATTAAAGACGAATTAAAACATATAACATAACAATAAACTTAAAGTGATTTAATATATTTCTAAAATGTCAGATGTTTTGAGCTTTGATAAGACACTTCATGCTTAGAAGATTAAATTCTAAAAACATTTGTCAGTCAATTTAGATTTTCGACATTCGTAGTGAAGTAGGTAGGTACCTATTATGCATACCGACGGAGTAATTCAAATTTAGAAAATATTCCGCGACGTTATCGGGCCGCCGTTGCTAATCAAACTTTTCTATTGATTCCAATTTGAAAAAACCAATAAAATTTCTAAAAATCCGAAATTATACTATAATTATTTTTTTTTTCAACGAAAATTTGATAGATCTTCTTGATCGTCGCCACGAGTCTACTTGCCAAGTTTCAGCTCGATTAGATCACGGAAAAAGCGATCCAAAGTTTTTGTTGACGGCAAGCAAGCAGACGCCACGAGTTAAAATAAAGGGAGTAAAAATGACCCCCGTCAATCGGACGTGTGTCCAGCCTAATTATGTAATACGTTACGAACCGGGAGCGGTCCAGCGTGCCCGCTTTCCCTTTCTGGAAGACCCTCCCGCTCCCGGTCCCACGTGTCTCGTCTCGCAGGCCGGAGCTTTTATTATTCTAATGCGGCATCATTCCTGTCCCGGATTAAAACTGTCTTTTGACATTTACGGCGGTCAGCGGCTCTCGGCATGCTTTTATTGGCGGCATTAAATCGCCCTCAACGACGGACGAGGATCGACTCGAAAGTAAAATATAAAACAAAAGGAACAAATGTTATGGTCGTATTTAGTATCCTGCGGATTGAGTTTACTTTAGACGGGCGTCTGGAAGGCGAGAGGATTGGCGGACACTTGGGCGTTGAAAGAAACCAGATCTTGGACCGAAAACTGGAGTCCGACGGAAAACATCCGATCTTGCAATTCTACACAAGATATTTAAAGGAGCTATTGATTCTCTTTCTTTATCTGACATAAATTTGCATGCAATTTAGAATATGTCAGCATCTTAATAATGTTGATTATTTTTCTCCTATCACAAAATACATATTTTAATATGTATTTTGCTGATTATAACATTGATGCTGATATTCTTGCAGATACCCTTTCATAATTTAAAAGTCATTCCTAAACAACACCCATTTTCTTTACAGCAACCTAGAACCCATAAAATGAAATCTTTATTTACATATTCGTACATAATCGCACTGCATTGATACACTAAATATGTATAATATGCATGTTGCTAGAGCAATCCGAAGACACTTGTGATTGGGATAGTAAGCTGAGTTTGAAATAAGTAGTAGGTATATGTGTTTTTATATATTTTGTACTCAGTATTCTGTCAGTGTCTCGTCAAAAATAAAATAAAATGGAAAGGAAAACAAATATTTACAATGGTCAAGCAGGACAATATTTAGGTCAAAAAAACATGTTCATAGTAGTATATAGGCCAATCATGGCATGTTCAAAGTAGTGTGGTGGTCGAGCCCCGCGGCGTTTCTAGCCGTACGCATCGAGCCAGCATCCACCAGTCAGAAGCCCGATGTGACTAACTAGGTCCCGGTTGCCCGGAGATTCAACCACTCTTTCGCCGAACGCGCACGCGCAGCCATCGCACGCACTCTTTTTTGTACGCAACGCCACTTTTCTAAACTTGTGTCAATAAATCAACACTGTTTATTTATATTTACCTACCTATCCTGCCTCTGTTGTATCATATACAATACATATCACGAAGGATATGTCTCTGGACGGGTGGACATATTCTTCTTCTCAGAACACATAACCCTCCAAAATACTATATATCGGCAAGATAGACGTAAAAATAGTCTAGCGAGGGGGCGAAACATTGTTAGAGTTATGATAGAAATTACATGATTCAGATGTGAACGCGAGAATGACTTCTACTTATAGAGATAAGTATTTTCAAAACAGGGTCTTCAAGTCAGGTTGAGATGTTGAATATCTAGATATGTACGAAAGCAACTGGAGAAGAAATTAAGAGCAATTGTAATAGCACAGTATTCACAGAATTGAAAAAATTATCTAAGTCTGTTCGGGCATGTGAAACGTACAATACATTGAGTAAATATTGAAAGTAACGGAAGACTTACTTGAAAGATCTGGCATTACATCAGATATTGAAAGACCAAGAAAAATACTGCCCTGCTTGGATAAAAGCAAGAACTTAATCAAGGATTTTAAGAGAAAAACGACTTTAAAGTGCTTTTTTAGTATGCGTTTAAGCGTATTTAGAAAGCAGTTATTCTTTTTGATTCATCTTAAAATTGAAATTGAAAATTTGTATTGGTGAAAATTCGAAATGGAACATATACAGGGTGTACCAGAGCCAGCGGCAGAAACTTGGCCGGTAGATTCCTGACTATGTTATGAGACTAAAATGTTCAAGCAACCATGACCTAATATCAATAGTTATGGAGATATGCAATATCAAAGTTTGCATTTTTTTTTTAATATTTCTGACTTATTTTTTGCAAAAAGTTGAACTATCATTACAGTAACTTATATCGATTATGAAAATTTCATTTGTTACAATACAACTTAAATAAAATAATAAAAACCTTGTAAAAAATGACTTTTTTCAATTTTGCAACGTTTTTATTATTTTATTCGACTTGTATTAAGGCGAATGAATTTTTTGAATGAATTTTTCATAATAAAATACTGTAATGATAGTTCAACTTTTTGCAAAAAATAAATAAGAAATATTGAAAAAAAATGCAAACTTTGATATTACATATCTCCATAACTATTGATATTAGGTCATGGTTGCTTGAACATTTTTAACTCATAACATAGTCAGGAATCTACCTGCCTTCTGCTGCTAGCTACCTGCCTTCTGCTGCTAGCTCTGGTACACCCTATGGATCAAAATATAAAAAAAAACAAAGTTACTTCCTTTTACGTAGGTAGGTTAGAATATGTACTAGGGCACGAGTATTATACTAGGACAAGGGAGGGTGTCGCTTTGTCCTCTCTGCCTGCGAAAATGGCATGACGGATATTTCGTCAGACCTCAGCCTCACTCTTCAAGATTTTTCTCACGGCTTACTGCATTAAATTTTTCACAATTGTTGTATTACAGCATGATACTTCAAAGTAGCAATAAAAATATACGGACCAAAGAAGTACCATGCTCCTGCCTAATGATTCAATTTTACGAGTTATGCTAATGACACATTTTGTGATGTGAACTTTTTGAGAATCCAATCAAGGTTGACCTCCGCTCGACTAATTGTATCGGCGGGGGACGGGACCCCGGCAGGCCCTGATTATTATTGGCTTCATATTTTCTTTGCCCCGGAAAGTCTCGCCAGGCTTGATTGGGAATGTTCTTATTGTTTACTTGAGGCCGAGCCAATCAAACGCGTGGGTTCTGTGTTCTGTTATCCCGCCGCTCGGTAACCGTGGCGGCGTGTGTGCATATGTATAGAGGGCGCTGCACGATCTTCTTATATCTCGTTTTTCTTTCACTTCAGAAATGGTTACAAGATTTGGTTTCTTTATTTTTTGGACAATTTAGTCATTACAATTTTTGGAAATTCAATGACTCAGCTATGGAAAGTAAAGTTGTAAGTAAAGGGTGCTAAAAAGGGAAACTAAAATTAGTGCTCGGAGAAAATCCAAGCTCAACAAGATCTGGTCTTCCGACTATTTCAAACAATAATTTGCATGAAACTAATAAACTGCAACTGCAAATATCAATCATCAGATCCGTACTAGAGCAACAATTTTACCAAAACTGGAAGTTCCGTTTATGAAAACTTCTTTTGCACAAAGGCATGCAATTTTCTTAGGACCACGGATGTATAACAAATTACCAAAAGAGATAACAATTATAAAACATCTAAAATTCCGTGTATTGATGACTGAATGGCTATTCAATATTGGGAGAAATCAGCTGGAAGAGATGCTCAAATGAACAATACTTTATTTACTGAACATTTACTCAATACTTTGTTCTTATATTATCAACCTTGAAATTAATTTACTTTAATTTACTTATTTACACTTTTGTTTGTTCATATATGGATATACTTTTTTACTACTTTACTTATATTTTTATTCTTATTTACTTTCTATCTTATTTCTTATTTACTTCATTTCTTATTTCTTATTTACTTTATATACTTTTTACTCTAAATTACTTTACTTTATTTTTCTTTTATTCTTCTAATTACATAACCATGAAATTAAATATTTAAATGGAGTCTCAATGAATGGAACGGCTACTTACCTCAGAACAGGTATTTTTATGTACCTAGCGAGGTAGGTAACGATAAAGGCCTGCATACAAAAAATTGTATATTGTATTTTTTTTTTTAAATAGAGATGCGAACACGGAATACGTGTCACATCAATATTCTTACTAATTTCAAACTAAGCTAAATGCTTGTGCTATGAAAATAGGACTAACTTGCTAATCTGGGGTGAGGTTCGAACCCGCGACCTTTGGATCACGAGGCGAGAGTCCTAACCACAAGACCAACAAGCTACTCAATTTGTTGCTATCTTATTCATGAACTCTGTAAATATTCTTAACATTAATTATGTTTTGATGCAAGCTGTTATAAAAGTTATTAAGCTAATAAACGCCGATTTATCGGCACTGAAACTGAACTGAATAGATTTCATGCAATCTGAAAAAAGAGATTGACATATCCATTTTTTTGCTTGTTTATTTAATGTGTGTATGTGTCTCAGTATGTGTCTCTTTGATTGAAAAGGAATAAACATTGGGAAGAAGTGGAAATTACCTCAAACAAAATTCCCTCTAAACTGCAGGTATGCCTGTGCGCACGCACACACACACACACACGATTTTATTACGAAATATTAATCAAGTCGAGCTCGTTAAAAATGTCACCTGTCGACTTTTACAAGTATTATTATTATATTATATTCATATACACAAACGACGAAAATTAACTTAACAGCCATATATAATTAAAGCATTTGGACCTTAAAATTGCAGAAAATATATTCTTATTAAAAAATTACTCTAAGAAGTATTGGCCTCAACATAATGAAGCTATTGGATGTCCACATGAATAGTGTTGGAATCCCGATACGAAAGAATAAGAAAATAAAGGTCAAACGATGTTAGGATGCTTAATATTTATTACCTTTAAACATACACAATTTATTTTTATCTGTAAAATTAAGCTTGAAACAAAATTAAACGATAACCTTACGAGGTCCAATGCGGCCCTAACGGTAACCTTATAATTTTTACGACGCCAATTACATTTTCAAAAAGGATGCGGGAGACATAATAGTCACTATCTCGTATACATTATTGGGTATTTATGCCCTTTACGAATGTCCCGTGGAAGAGTTACAGCGGCGGAACGATCAAAGTGTGTCGTTCATCATGAGATAACATCACTATTGCCTCGGGTTCACATACGTACACGCTTGCCCACTGCTCCCCGTATTGCATCGCATCCTTTGATTGCATTCGCGAACACTGCGCGTCTGATGTCATTTGACGTAACGTTCATTTCCCACGTTCTATTTGGTTTTTTACATCATAAACCCGAGCGCTCTGAATCTTGTTATGAACGCGACCACGAACAATTTTGAATCGTTCGATGACCGTCTAACAAAACAATGTACATACATACAGGGTGTTTCGTAGCTAGTGGAAAAAACTTTTGGGGAGTTTTATTTCTATTTTGAATAGAAAATATTAAAAATATATTAAAAAATGATAACTTTGTTTACTTTCACTATTTGTTTATAACGATTAGAATGTTTTCGATGCTTACGCATCATCATCAGTGATGTTAGTAATACTAAACTTAAGACGGCGTAAGGAGTGGAGTGGAGATTAGAGTCCGGAAAAGGAAAGAAACTAGTTATTTTAGAAAACTTATAATTAATTAATAGTGACAAAAATGTAATCAATATTCAAACTCCATCAAAAAAATGTTTACTATCAATTACATTACGCACTTAAATAAAAAAAAACTTGTTGAGTTATAAATACGCAGAATTGCGAAATTGTAAACATTCCAAAACAGGAAATTTTAGGAATCCCTGCCAATAAAATATTTATTTATACACAAGCAGAAGAGCGTGCCCCGGGTCTAATAGTTACTGTTAGTATAAAAACGTTCCTGTGTGGTGTATTTTAGAAATTTTTATTATCTTATTTTATACACTTAATATTCTATTTTCCTATGTGTGATTATTTGGGTTTTTTGCCAGTTTAATTATTGGATTTGTGTGTAAATTTTGTATCGGTGTTATATCGCGTAGCAAGTGAACGCTCCGTTTTAAATTTTTAATGTATTTAATTATTTTCCTATTTTATTATCTTTTTTTTATATTTTCAATTTTTTACTTTAGTGCTGTATACGTGTGTGCGAAGAGGTTTGCGTATTTTTTGGAATTCGGAGTCGTGTGTTTGTAATTATTTTCCGATTTTTTTGCGGAAAATATCACTTGTTTTTTATCTTTGTTACGAGTCTTCTGTATACCATTTGAAATACACTCGATTAAAAAATGATTTACTTCGACTTACTCCTCGCTCATACTGCAACCATTATGAATTTCATTAAAATCTTTTTTGTGCGATTAACTAAAATTTCGACCGTATTGTTTTCATCATCGCTCGCTCTTTTAAGCGTAGACCGAGCGAGAAAATAAATTACACTCGTAAAAGCAGAGAAACGGGCGCGGTTTTAATTGTGTAAGGGAGACGAAAAGGAGGAAGACGGGGTGGGGATCATGCTAATTCGGGATGCTGGTCAAGCAGGGCGTTCTGGACACGTACTGCCAAAGTTCCACAGTCGTTATCGGTGCTGGGCACGCCGTCCACGTCCCGGCCTGGGAGCTGATAGCCAGAGCGGCTCCAGACTCCAGACATGCCGGGACACAACTGTTAAGGCTTATCTCCGAAGGGCGAACATTGTTTATCCAACTAACTGGTTGGATCGATGCGATTCTAACAGACAAAAATAACTGCCTTTACTACGGTGACCCTCAATATTCGTCATTAATTCGTTCCGGAGGAAAAGATGAATATCGAAAAGGACAAATATCAAACGTATTTGTCCCAAAGAAATTAAATACAAATGTTAATGTATGAATTGTGTTCTCAGAACACACTAATAAAAATATTGCGAAAATAAACTGGTCTATAAAAGGAGTAAAAAAAAAGAAAATAACTTTCAGGCATATTCTAGTGTATATTGACCGTGAACCGCCAATACATCCTAACCGCATTTTTTATATCAAACGAGTTTCTATCCTTTTATATCAAACAAGCAGTAACTCCTTCCTAACTTCAGTTTCACAGGATTACGTACACACTATTACCGAGTGACGTCAAAATATCGGTCGTATTCTAAAAATAGAAATATTTCTATTTCTGTATCTTGACAGTTATTGTATTACATTGTAATGTCGTAAATATTGATGCTTTAAATTTGACAGGTGTGAAATTATTAAATGCAATCAATCAGAAAGTTCTAAAACGCAAACAAACCTTAACTTATTCACAATTTGCGCTTTTTAGAGCTTTCTGATTGATTGAATTCATTAATTTCAAACTTGTCAAACTTAAAACATCAACGTTGATGGCATTACAATGTTGTACAATAACTGTCAAGATACAGAAGTAGCAATATTGCTATTTTTATAATTCGGCCGTATGTCAATTAAAATCACTTACACCATATAAAAAAATCAACGATTTAAGTATGTAAAAAAATATAGAGTCTCATTTACCAGTGGCGACATCTATGTATAGTATTTCATGGTAATGAAAAATTTTCAAACCAAATATGTAAAATAAGTTGCGTACATTACATATATAAACATTTTTAAAAAATTACCGTTGCGTGTTGCGAATCATTCTAATTATCTAAAGTTATAATTCCTGCAAGTTACGTTAATTTAGACTAGATATGAAGACCACTAGGGCGTTGATAATAGTAAATTAATAACAGATTATTCGTTTCATTTAATTGATTATGAATTAAATTATATTTAATATCGAGGGATTATTTTAAATTGTAACATTTATAAATTATCTATTGTAAGGCCTACATGGCTTCGATGAAAAATTTCAACTAATGAATAAATAACGAAAATATTTATCAATATTTAATTTACATCACGAATTTCTCATCAAAACACTGATACGCTTGCACGCCACTTAGTTGCATTTTTAAAATGTTGTTGCAATTTGACTTATATCGATATCGGTATTACAGGCCACCAAAATGAATCATCTTATAAGGTGACCATTATATAAGATGAGATGGGTTCGATTCGTGTTGTTTGCTTAAATATAATAACAATAATGAAGTACCTTCCTTACGTCACGAAATTCTCCGAGAGTAAATCTAAGAGTGTCCCTACTTGAGGAAACAATATATTACAGTCAACTCATCGAGTTGTTATGAATTCAAATGAAACTGCATTGGTGAACGATGCGTTTATCGTTTCAGATAACTAAACATAATATTGACTCACTATTGCACATGACGCTCGTCGAAGATAATATTCAACTGAAACGGAATACAAGCATAATTAGTGAACATTGAAGAGGCAATGTTTCACCTCATTCACAAAAATTTGGAAAAAATTAAATTTTTACCTGCTAGAGTTAAACTTATTTTGCTCGAAGCTCGACGATTGAAAATATTCCAGTATATGGTTAATCTGGACACGCTACGATTTCTGCTGTCGATTTCTTTTTCTATCGCCGTTAACACTTACGTTTTACATTTCTCTTACTCATTCATTCGTTCATCATAAACCACCTAAGCAACCCTTTTTACTCCCTTTCTTTTAACTCGTAGCGTCTGCTTGCTTGTCTGTTGAAAAAATTTTGGATCGATTTTTAACCCTTTTCCCGTGCTGAGATTTTTAACCCTTTTGAGCTGAAACTTTGCAGACAGACTCGTGGCGACGATAAAAATGATGTAACAAATTTTCGTTTAAAAAAAATTAATAATTATAGTATAATTGTTTATTACTCGCTTTCGTAGCGTCGCCCGACTCGAGCCCAACGCGTAGGTGAAACGCCAAACCTGTTTCCACTAGTAAATGAGAAAGGGAGTATAATAAAAACTTGATTTTTATGGGTTAGTTTTTTCATTACATTCACTAGGCCAAGATCAGCTTTACATTATTTCCTAATTTGTTCACTTTAACTTTAATGGCTTTGTCCCAAACGTCTTAAGTGATCTCATTTCCATTGCAATCGGTTTACTTTCGTTCCCCTCTGCCAACTCCAGACTTCACTTCCATACTTGAGTATTACCAGAATTCCACCGTGTACCGCTAGTCTTGCCTGGGTGTATAACATGCATCTCTTAGAATTTATTGCATTCAAATCACCGTTTCCTTACAATCATCCTCCTCTCGATATATTTCTCAGTCTTTTCTCTTCTATCGAGCATACACATTAAATTTAAACGTTGACATTTTAAAAATATCACTATTGATAATTTATTTATTTATGATTCTTGTGTTTAGTTTGTAGAACTCCGTAATTATCTTTGATGAAATTTAAAATAAATTAAATTTTAATAAATATTATTATTATTAAGTTCTGCAGGTTACGTGTGATTTGTGTGACAGCTGTTCCGGCTTGTAAGGCCATTATCAAACAGTGGATATACCACGTATAATCGACTTTTTTTATAAGATTTAAGTTACCCTTTACCCTGTGGATAATTAGATGTTTTCGGTAAAGCCCTATATTAAGATTTAATATTTCTTCAAAAAACGCACAAAACTTGTATATAATATGGTTTTATAACTATTAATATTCAGAATACATATAAATATTCAGAAACTATTGATTTTTTCTAAGACACTGTAACGAGTTTTTTGGCCGCGGCCTGTCGTTTTCTTAATTATTGTAAATAATGTTAAGTTTATTATTTTTATGTAAGAACAAATGTTTTACTAAGCTATTTTTTTGACATAATTATAAAACAGAATTCCGTTGGCAGCGGCGTCATTTATTGACGCATTTCATACTTTGGAATTGTTATTTTTAAATAATAATTGAAGTGTTTTTATAAAAAAAATACTTTTATTAAGTGAGTAAAGCCTCAAAATATTAATAGAGTATACTGTTTAAAATCATCTCTTTATATAAATAAAGTGTTTTAAAATCAACAAAAAACCTAAAAATTTCTTGCAAATTTAAAACACTACAACTTTATTAATATTGAATATTTCTTGATTTCCTTAGTAAAAGTTCTAGATAATGAAGTATACTTTATACGTATAAAAAACACATCAAGCGTACACATAAATATTCCTTAAAAATTAGCGCCTCCTAGAACACTAAAAACGATTTTTTGACCGCAGCCTGTGGATTAATGCTTATATTTTATTAATTATTGTAAATAAATTCAGTTAATTACTTTTATATGATAACAAAGGTTCTATCTAAGTTATTGCCCTAAAAAAACCAGTCTAGAATATACATATAAATGAATAATAAAAACCCACATTTTCGTAAAAAAAAAACGCCGAATATGCATTTGCAGTGAATGTCCAACCTTAACCTATTCAATGCCAATTTACCGTTCCGTTTCTCATTTCTTTGTGTCAAAACAGAGACCTGTTGGACCAGTTGGGTTTTTAATTTTCGGCTTCGCTCATTGGCTCGGCCAACAATAGCGCGACGGGCCTGGATAGGCTGGAGGTGATGGTACCAGTGATTTTGATTTTGTGAAGGCTTTAACATCAGTTAGCCGCGCAAGAACCCTTTTCATCTATTATTATTATTATTATTGCCGAAGCGTTCGAAATTCAAATGGCCCATTGTGCGCGGCTTTTTGAATTTATTTTTTATTTTAAAAGGATGTTCAGCCTGACCTCTGCGCTCTCGGCGTGGGCAGGAACTGCCGTTGTTGGCGGGAAAGAATCTATGAAAATGCGGCCGGCCAATGAGCTGACATTCCAATTTTTCAAAAGCGAAATTTATGATTTTAAAACGAGTTTTATTTATCTTCCACTTCGAGACGTAAACACATTTAATATTAGGTTTTTAGATGAATTCTTGGATTACTATTTCTTCTAGAATAATCTTCGGAAACAGATTTCTTCGACAAGTAAATCCACAGTGTATAAAAATTTACAGAGATTAATTTCTTTTTTTTTTCTTTCTTTTTAAAAAAATAGAGATGCTAACACGGAACACGTGTCACATCAATATTCTTACTATTTTCAAACTAAGCTAAACGCTTGTGCTATGAAAATAGGACTAACTTGCTAGTCTGGAGTGAGGTTCGAAGCCGCGACCTTTGGATCCCGAGGCGAGTGTCCTAACCACAAGACCAACAAGCTACTCTTCCGTTCTTTGGGAAAGAGGGTTGGGGCACAAAGGAATCATGTCATAACTCGTAGCATCTGGTTGTTTGTTTGTTTGACGCAAAAACTTTGGATCGATTTTTAACTTTTTTCCCGTGATCCAATCGATCTGAAACTTTGCAAGCGTGGCGACGATCAAAAAGATCTATCAAATTTTGGTTTAAAAAAATTAATAATTATAGTATAATTTTGGATTTTTCAAATTTTTAATGTTTTTTTCATACAACTTAGTAAATTGTATGAAAAGACTCCGACGCGTCTAGTAGACACGAAACCTGATAAAATAAGAAAGGGAGTATTGTAAGAACTTGGTTTTTATTGGTTACTTTTTTGCATAATTAAAACCCCTAGTAAACAAAAAATAGGTATTTTTTCAACAGACTTTTTTTTAAATTTCATTTTAAATTGAATTATCGTACTAGGTAAAATTGTGTAATAGATCGCGACTTTTTACCAACGCATTATGCTTTTTAAGGGTATTTAGTTTATACTTTTCATAATTGTTTAAAAATTATTAAGCTTGTAGTGATTTTAAAATAGTCAAACGTATTGGAACTAGCCGTGGCACCATGTTGTAAAATTCACTTTAGTTTATATTTATATATTTTGGTGGACTGTGAAGCATTTCAAAATAATAGAGGAGAGATTTAAACTGCTTGTTCCGTGCTCAAATTAAGGCTATATAAGCATCTATCAATACAATAGCTAGCTTATCAGCTAATTATAGAACCTAGGGCTGATAGGGTGACATCAAAAAAAGGTTTAAATAATTCGATTTCCTGAAAAAATATCAATACCATATTTTTTGCTTTTCGGCCGATCTGACGCCCGATTCAGGTGCTTGGATAATTATTGTGGTACCTATAATTTTCTAGGTAGTCTTAATTTTAATGAACTTATCGCGGTTTTTTTCATTTGCGGGGATCGAGTCAGGTTTCGCGCTTAAGCTTACGATTGAATTTGCAGAGTTCGCTTTGAATTTTTCCGACACACTTTGTTGTCAGTTGTAATAATAATGTAGGTACATCATAATAGGAAACCAAAGATAGATTAAGGCAAATAATTGCTTGTAATGTGGTGGTGTCAAAAGACAAACAGTATGCTACTATAGCGTGTTTTCAAAAATCATTTATTGACATGTGAGAACTACGAACGACACAGAAAACTCTGTTTTTTTCGGCACTAGGCTCTGCGAACTTAAAATTTTTATCTTAATAATATGTCAACTTATTCTTTGAAGGTATATTTTATACATTTGCAAATAATGAAATAAAACTAGTGAGAAAAAAGTTAATTCATTAAATAATATTTTTACGTTGCCATTAAATATAATATGACATATTTCATATGAGTCGCCGATATCAGCAATGGTCTATGTTAAAATATTTTTTTTTTGTTTTTTTCGGTTACGAATTGTCCTTTTCCATATGTAAGCTTGTAAAAGCGGATCATAAATAAAGTCTACATGGACTAACTTAAATATTTGAATATTGTGAAAGAATAAAAAGCCTAAAGCTTTAATTTAAATTTTTTTAGTTTATTTAAATTTTGTAATATTTGAGTTATTTGTTACTTATATAGTTTCGAGAGGATCATCCCTCTCACCTTAAGGTGTATAATAATAACTAATATAAATACTGAATTCGGGTAAGGAGTGGGGTAGCGTTTTTTGGTCATAAACGGGAACAAGTCTAGTATCAGATAATTTTTTTGAAATGTGATATTATTCATAAGTTTTATTTTCAAAATTTAAATTCTTAAGAATTTCTACGGTTTCCAAAATGTTCATTGTCTATCCTTTACGAGGAACCGAGTGGAATAATTTTAATTTGTGACTATCGAAAAAATGGTTCGTATCAATTAAGTGGTTGGTGAAATCCGAGAAATTAATATGTTTTAGGCGACAGAGATGTTATTTTATACTTATATTTAAGTTTTTCTCGGTTTGGATTATATATTTGCTGCCAAATCGTTCAACGATATCAAACCTTTAATCTTTTTTTGTAAATTTTAAATTATATGTTACCTATGTATAACACAGTCTAGTATCTATATTATCGATTCCATTGTTAAAACGAAAACTTTTCCCCAAAGGTTTATTTATTATTTCCAGTTTTAACCTTTTATCTCTGACATACGTAGCGTCATATTCTATCAATAAAAAGAATCGTACCGATATTTGAAAATAAAACCCTACCTAAATTGTTGCGCGACATATTCCTCAGTGGGGCATATCCCCCTGGTTCACCTTATTATGTTTGCGATCTGCCTCACACCGGAAATGTCTCGTGCACACATTTTAATAATCCTCGCAAATCTCTAAGCGGATACGCAGATATCCGCCTTGTAACCGATATCCGACTTATCTGGCCCCATCTTGCGGGATATTGATATTGATCGGCCGGATAATTAA
This sequence comes from Agrypnia vestita, assembly GCA_016648135.1. Taxonomy (NCBI): domain Eukaryota; kingdom Metazoa; phylum Arthropoda; class Insecta; order Trichoptera; family Phryganeidae; genus Agrypnia; species Agrypnia vestita. Next base: position 21,459 of record JADDOH010005925.1, read on the forward strand.
AATTTCTAATGGCAGATCGTTAGCCAATTATAGGATTTTATATTTTAATTGTATATTTATTTGAATAATCAATACACACTAAACTCTGCATCTTGCATATTTAACATTATAAAAATTTTAAAAAGTTTTTTTTAGAATGTTTTTATCATTTTTTTACGTTGTATTGAAGCAAATGAATTTTTCATAATCGATATAAGTTACTGTAATGATAGTTCAACTTTTTGCAAAAAATAAGTCAGATATATTGAAAAAAATGCAAATTTTGATATTGCATATCTCCATAACTATTGATATTAGGTCATGGTTGCTTGAACATTTTAAACCAGTAGCCGATTCTTAACAAAGTACTTTCAGGGTTTGCGTTAATTATATACAACATGCGTGACATGTTGTATATAAAATATTCATTTATTTAAAAAATCTTGTTTACAATACTTCTTTTATAGTGCAGTTATTTTTGTGGATTGAAGCTACTCTAAATAGTACATTATATACAGTTAAAAAAATTCAAAAAATGGATATACCCTTATAGGTATATGCGTATATATATATTTTTAATACAGGTATATAGTCGGTCACAGCATAACCTAAGTTTGTACCCACTGCGCGCCATTGAATAACACATATGCTGAGTACGTGTCCGGCACGTCGGCACACAGTGGAACAAACGAAAGAGAATTCAGACGGGAGTATGCAAGGCTTACTTCCAACTTCTGACTTCCTAGCTCGCGCTTCCGGGCTGGTTCTACTAAGGAACGCCTCTCCAATATTGTGTCTTAACACTTTTATTTTTACGTCTAGTTCACCACTAAAGTCACGGTATCTCGCTGCGATTTGCTTCCGGTAGAAAGACGAAAGACTTGCTTTTTGCTAGCGTGGAGAAACTTCGTAGGTAGGCTGGAGTGTTTGGTGTACATGATTGGAATAAAAATAGGATATATTGGGATGACAATGGAATGTTATCCCAATGTCGGGATGAAAAAAAATGCCATGCGCCTACAACTGGATTTATGTAATGTTATACAGTTAGTGAATTCAGAGTTAAATAATTTAATTTAAGTGTTTAAATAGCAACAATTATTCTGAATTTTCTAACCATCTTTTGGCTATGGATCATTCTTTTGATATTAATAAGGGTTTACAAATTTTACATACAAATTATACAGAATCACAGTTTGATAAATTAGAAATTTTGGAAATAAGAAAAAGTGTTAATAGTAAATTAAATATTATAAATAACTAGGTCCTTTTTAAAAATAGTTATCTTTTAAATTTATTTTCATGTTAAGTAGGTACTTTATTATTATTCATTTTCCATGTATAGCTTTTTAATATTTTGATTATCTATACTTAGATTTTTAAATTTAATTTTGTTTGTATACATATGTTATCCTGACGAAGGGGCCATGGGCTTTGAAACATGTCGATTTTTTTTCCACAAAAAAGTGGTGTAAAAAAGTTTATTCCTATAAAATATAATTGAATTAAGATTCATTGCATTTGCAAATAAATAAATTTTCTAATATTAATTACATTACAATCATCCTGACAAAGAAAACGTTTGTTTTCGAAAAAGGTTGTATAGTTATATAAACTCAAGTGGTTACAAGGCATTTACGAAAAATATTTAAAATATAATAATCGTGTCGCACCACAATATAACTGCCTTATCGATTAATAAATCAATACCTTATTTCAACTTTCAAATATCCTGTCATCACAAATTGGTTAAGCCAGATTACGAATTACGCGCAACAGTTGTAGAGGAGATTTTACGATTGCACTTTGTGGTTGTTTGTCGGTGCAGAGATGCATCTCTGGGACGTTGATGTTCTAGTTCCTGCTTATCCTCGGCATCGATTTGTTGCATCGCTGATCAAGCCCGACTGCAATTTGCACATGTCCGTGATGCGCCGTCTGCCGTGTTTATATACTTGACGTGTGTATCATAGATCTTATTCTTCATGTATCGTTTCTTATCGAAGGTTGGCCTCAGTTTGTACAGGATAAGTTAAAGAATATCTTTTTTATCCATTCATTGCTAGCAAGATGTTTTACAACATCATCATCATTTGGATATTAAGGGGTTACAACCACTTGGGAGCCTGAAATTTAGGTGGAAATTGGGCGATTTTTTACAAGAATGGAATGCATTTAAAAAAAAATGAGCGAGCCTAACAGTAGTCGCGTAGGATGTGTGACATTTGACATCTCACAATTAAAAATATCAATTGAGCAGCAACAGAAATTAACATCAAAATTTAAAAAAGCTAATGCCTATACATTTATATAATTAGTAAATACAAGAAAATGTACGTGCATTTATTTATTATTGAATTTTGCCGCACTAGGTAGGTACCGTATATCTACATACGCATTTTTTTTTAGAAATGTATTTGGTAAATTATGTTTTTTATTTATTTTCATAGATGGCGGTAGTGTACCACCATACATATTGTATGAAAACTTTGAATAAATATATAAAAATAATCACATAAATTACATAAAATTTGAGAATGTAAATCATTAATGGTGGTTATTGTTTACATTAATGTAAAAGAAATAAGTATTTGTTGGATAGTTTCGAAGATATACGCCCAAATATATCAAAGTTACACATCCACACGCTTGACACCAGACGCGCAACATATATACAAAATCAGAAGCGTTGAATTTTGGAAGTGTGCGTCTTCGCTGTGATGGCACCTAGGATAATTTTTTCCATCGCACGCGCTCATTGGTCAAATGAAATTGCGCGCGCTTCCCCGGCGTCTTATTTCCTGTTACGCAGTTCTTTTTCACGAAATCGCTGCCACAGATTGCAGGAAAGCAAGAGGAAAGATGTTAGACATCAAAAAATATTCGCACTAAAAAAAAACTCCATCAACATCAATGGCTCCACGGCCCATTGTGGGCCTTGGCCTTCTTGAAATTCTTCTCCACCTTCCTTTATCCTGACATGTACTTCTCCAATCCCTGATGCTTATAGTTTTCACGTCTTGCTGCACTCCACCCAGCCATGGGAGTTAGGGTCTACCAACGCTGCGTCTACCTTGACGCTTTGTGTGGAGAATGTTTTATGACATCCTCTGCTTTTCAAGATAAAAAATTGTCATATTTATTCCCGTGGAGCCCCTCCGCCGTGACTGAGATAGAACCTTCCCCGGTGCACGTTTTTCCAACATTGAAAAACAGATCACGTAAATACTTAGAAATTAAATATCTACAAAGTGACATACGTATTTTTTATCCGACGAGCCTTTTGTTCAGTAGGCATGTAGCAATCGTTAAATTTTTTATTTAATTTAAAATTTCATCGTCAACTATCCTAATTTCGAATGTCTGTCGGTCCGTAACGTCCGTAACTTGCTAATTAGAGTGTGACACGCAATCAGCGCGCGGCCCAGGGACGTTATTATTACCCGCGATTTTTCATGGGTTTACGGCTAATATTTATTTAAAATTCTTACAATTTAAAAAAAAACTATAATTTTTTTTATGTCAAATATGCTATATTGTGGATATTTATTTTCTAAATAAGAACTTGACCTTCTTTTCTCTATCAGGCAATTTAAATAGTGGCGCGAGCACGGAATACGTGTCGCATCAATATTCTTACTATTTTCAATATAAGCTAAACGCTTGTGCTTTGAAGATAGGACTAACTTGGTGATATCCTGGAATAGGGCTCGAACCATCGACCATCGTGATGAATAAGCGAACATCATGACCATTATACCAACAAGCTACTCAATATACCTTGATTAATGATGTCAATTATTGCAACTCAAAAAATTGCTATAAAAGTAATCCTTAAAACCTCAATTTTAACAAGGACAGATGAAATATTCAACAAATTCGACGTATTCGATATAAAACAAATTTATGCGAATACTACTCCTTAATACACAAACAAACACAAAAATACACAGTTTAAACCAACTCAAACAATAATTACCACACGGTCAAACAAACTCAATTTACAAATCCCAAGGTTACACACCACGTATGGACAAAGGAGCTATAACTACTTTGGACCCAAATTACTTAATTGCACGCTTGACGAATTAAAACAATCCGGGCTAACCACAATTTACAACCCTAACATAAAATACAAAATAAAACAGTGGATCCGAGACAAGGGGAGAGATAAAATAGGCACACTTACACAAACACACTAACACAATATAACCTCGTATATATGATACATTTTCTATTATGTTACTTACTTACTTACCATCACGCCGTTTCCCCGCGGGGGTAGGCAGAGAGGATAGAGCGCCATACTCTTCTGTCCTGACATACAACTTTCGCTTCGTCTACATTCATACATCTTCGCATGCAAGTCGCATCGCCGGTTGTTCAGGCTTCTAACAGGACCATCTTCCAGTATCTGGTTAATCTGGTCATGCCACGTCTTCCGTGGTCGCCCTCTCTTTCTGGCGCCGTCAACACTCGCATCATATATCTTTCTTACCATTCTTTCCTCATTAATTCGCTCAACATGCCCAAACCACCTGAGCGACCCTATTTTTATTCTCCGTATTATGCTACGATCAGCTTTACATTCATTCCTAATATCTTCATTCTTTACTCTATCATACATGGATTTACGTTACTTTAAACACTTTATTATCTATTTACTATGTTTTGAACCTACACAATATTGTAAACTATGCCCGTCTCAACACAGATATTTCTAGTGAGACAGGCACAGTCCAAACAAAATTTTATACTTAAAATTAAATAGAAATAAATAAACATCCACCGCTGTATTGTGAATAATTTTGAAAAGTTACGGCGGTGTAACCCTTTAAATCAAACTAGCATATTTCGATCGTACCATCCCCCGGCGAGCTTGGCCCACTATGACATCGCCGTGCAGGTGGGGCCGTCAGCCGCAGCCGCCCACGGCCGTCAGGCTCCCCTCCCCCTGATGGCGTCGTAGGATTACACCGCGAGGCGACTCCCATTGGCTGCCCGCACCGACCCACCGTGCCATTTCTTTTTATTTGATAATAACACGTGTGTAACGTGATGCCCGCAGAGTTACGAAATATCATTATGCCAAAGCTGGCTATTTTTGGTATACTGCTTGTAGAACTATAATTAATATAAATTATAGAAGTCTCACAGAGACGAGAAACGTGCCTGGAAGTTTTTTATACGTTGGCCCAGGGCCCACAGCCTGTATGAACTGATTTAAGTGGGCAGTATACACAATGCAACGTTCACCAATTCAATTATCAATTTTTTTTGATGTTGTATATGCAGGTGTCCCGTATCTCGACGTCAAGCCGAAATCGGGTGATAGGCCAAGTTATAGTAATTATCAAAAAAATATTACAAAAAAAAGTCAGTTTAAACTGGGCAAAGTATTGATTTTGAATACTACTTGGTTTGGTCGAAAAGTGACATTTTCTTCCAAGCTGGAGCAGTTGGCTTTGAATTTTGGACAAAAATTTACAGAAGCATTATTCATGATTACATAATAATAAAAAAATGAAGAAAAATATAGATTTGTAGCAACAGGACTAGAAAGACCGTGACAGGGTGTAGATTTTTTTTTAGATGGTTATAATTTTTAAAACACATGACTTTTTTAAATATTATTTCTGATAACTATTATGGCCTATCACCCGATTTCGACTTGACGTCGAGATACGGGGCACCTTCTATGTATGTTCTAAATTGAAACCTTTCATATATTTAAAGGGACTATGCTAGAGACATTTGTAGTCCCTCTCACTCTATATCTCTATATTTATAATGTTGAGTGTTGAGTATAATTTTTTTTAATGTATACAGAAAAAACATTACTAAGAAACAGCCATGACCTAATATCAATAATCATGGAGTTTGAATTTTTTTCGATATTTCTGACTTATTTTTTACAAAAAATTCATTCGTTTCGATACGGCTCCAAGTATATATACCCCTTAATGATTTAAATCAAAATTAAAAATCATAGCCGCGAATACGACTTTCTTTATATTATTGATGGATTTGGCGTTGATGGATGTATGATCATTAAATTATGTAAAAAAACATCAACTTTGTTATAGTTAGACCGCATTCAAAAGAATATGTGTTTTGTTACGATGAAAAAAATGAACACAAAATAAATTTTTCTAGTAAGTAAGTAACCTTATTTAAACTAAAAAATATATATCTATTTGGAGTATCATATTGAGGCTTGTAATACCGGCTTACCAGGCGACTTTCCGCTTTCTTACCGAACAAAGCTAGGCAAAGACAAAGTAGACAAAGCTAATTGTTGTCGACCTATACCTCATGACAATGACAGATTCTATTACTCTCTAAACTGAAATTTAAAAGTATTATTAAACTCACGTAGAGGTAATGTTTTTCACCTAACTTATTCACTTCTATTCCTATGAGTGCTTGTTTCGCTGCGGCTATTTCCGTATTTCGTTTTCGCTTCTGCAATTTCGGATCACTGGAAAGTTCAAAGGTTTCGTTGTTTAACTTTATTCGAGTCTGAATAGTTATGCAAGCCTTCTTAGAAACTCACATCAATGGTGCAAACGGTATTCTGCAGCACGAGCGAAACCCAGCGAGGCTAGCATTAAAATGCTTTTTTTATTATTTGTTTACGCCCATTCGGCTTTTACATAAAGAATATAACATAAATTCGCATCTCTATTTATATTAAAAAAAAAAAAAAATTTCAAAAAGCACATACATTAAACAATTTCTGTTATAAGCAGCAAAATATAAAAAGTATCAGGAATAGCACCAAAACATGAGTATAGAAATTAAAAATATAAAGTACAGAGCAGCAATGTGTATAAACAACATATATTACCCACCATTACATGTACATATATTTAACAGTTGAAGTCAGTAACGAAGCAGTATTGCCTCTTTAAGTGTAAACCTTACTTTCTCCAGACTGTCGTTGAAAACGTCAACCATACAACCAAATTCATTACCAGTCCCCAATATTCTGTGTATCACAGAATTTGATTGATAATTAGTATTGCAATCGTGGCAATGTAAGGACGGGATATTATAATTGATAAATACTATAAGGTCAGAGCTGTCCAACATATTAGTTACAATTTTGTAAAGAAGAATTATATCACGAATCATATAAGGTGAGTAATTTTAGTCTCTTCAATAGGTTATTGTATTCTATGTTTTGTATTAGTATGCTTATCTTGTAGTTAATGTATTTGAGAAATTTGCGTTGGACACGCTCAATACTGTTTATATGCCCATTATAATGTGGAGAGCAAACTGATGAGCAATATTCTAATTGGCTCAGGGCAAGTATAATATTTGAATGCTTTCAATTGATTGAAATGGGCGTGATGTCCTTAAAATAAAACCCAGCAATTTTAGAGATTTACAAAGTGATCGCATTTATATGAATGATAAAAGTAAGTTTTGAGTCGAATAATACACCTAAGTCTCGAATGCAGGCAACATTTTCTAGTTTGGTGTTACATAGAGAGTATTCATAATGTATTTTTGATTTTAATCTAGCAAATTATATAATTTTGAATTTATTTACATTAAAGTAAAGTTTATTCGTTTCACACCATACAGAAAGAGAATTTAAGTTTTGCTGTAATATGTTGCAGTCATAAATTTTAAGGCTCGAGACCACTGTGCGCGTGCGGTATGAGGGAGTATATTTCGTAATTATTTTCAAGCAAACGATACATGGAATTTTTTTATTTATTACTCGTAGTATATATATATGTTACAGCGAATTTGCATTTTTAGTGAGACTATACTTTCACTAGTAAAAATGTACTTTTCCCGGTCGGGCAGAGTGGGGGCAGTGAAAACATCTAAATCAACGAATTCTCAGATTCACTACAAATAATCCGTGAAAATACATTACTCAAAGCATAGACAATATATCGGTGAAACCATCAATTTGTACACGTAATTCTTAAAGCGTAAAAAGTATAAAGGCGGCACTACACTAGACGATAGCACCGCAAAACGAATACGAATCGCGAAGTAAGGTGTCGGCTGAAAGATCGCGCACTCGGGTTTTTTATGATATCTGACGACTGCCGGAACAAAACGAGGTTGTGTCACCATGTAAATATTGGGGGGTTAAGGGAAAATTTTTATTAATGAATATGTATTTTGTCAATTAAGTTTATTAAATATGTTTTTTTTATAACAATACAACAAAAGTTTATTTCTTACAAATATAGAAACATAAATAAACATACACCCGGTATTATTAATTTTAAATGAACCTTTAAAAGTGCGTCAAGTAACAAACACTCGATGCGAAAAATACAAAAATCAAAGAGATTCTAAGTCATCATTTACGTTTGAATTCATTCAGATTCTTCCGCATTTCCAATTTTCTATCTTTTTATCAAAAATGTGTCTAATGTCATTTGCGTTTCTTGTTTGCGCTGTGTAAAGTGGGTGGTAGACGTACAACATAAAGTGCGCGGTTTTTAAGTTCGCAAACTTACTCGGCTCGACGTCGGTGACAGACGTGAAGCTTGCTCACACCGTATCATTTTTATGAGTTTAATCGACTGTCTTTTGAATTATAAGATGATCAGAATTTCGTAAGTGTTCGCGATTAAAATTTTAAAAATATATTACGTTTTAGTTACCTACCTAAACTAATCATTGAATATCAAAGACCAGTCCAGAAGGGTGACAGTTCGAGAAACAGAACTATCGCCACAGAATAGAGAATATGCTATCGCTCAAAGGATAAAAATTAGAAATACTGTCGCTTTGTGATGACTTTGGACTAGACTAGTGTAGAATGAGACACAAAACGCAAAATAAATTTTGAAAAACAAGGTCCATGTGCCATTAGAATCTTGTTATAAAATCATATAATGAAGAATTGGTGCAGACGAAACATTCAACACTTCAAAATGACTATTTTAATAATATCCGTTACCTACATAATGTTGATTTGCACAGAAGAAATTAATAATGCAGTAAGAACCTTGTTCACGCAATGACTTATTAAATTGTTATTCAAGGCCCGGTTGTTTCAATTTGGATAAATAAAAGTTCGTTTAAAAGCATAGATTTTTACGGAAACGGATTTCAGACTTGTCAAATTTAATTTTTGATAGTTCGGAAACCGATAAATTCACTAGTAAGTGCAAGTTAAAATATTGTATTCATTTCTATTGGTGAAAAACTCTTTGAATATGATAAGAATGACCTTGAATATACTTTCTCTAAAATGCCAGTGAATGATGGACTCACTAGAAAATCAGATTCACTGTAACATATACATATTGAAGACTGCATACAAATTTTTCTACTCAAATCTAAATAATGTAAAGAATAGTTTTCGGTGTACGCTGCTTCGAAGAGGACACTGACGAATTTGCTGCTGAGTGGTTGACAGCTATTAAGCCATAGGGTACAACCGAAAAATGAAATAATATATTTAGAAACTAGATATATAGGTTTATAGCATCACATAGGGGCATTTCGATATCTAAAAAAAAAATGGCGGACTAGCGAATTTTATTTTCGATTTTTTATAGAAAATTTTAATCGTTCATTAAAAAAAATAGAAGGGGGCCCTTTATAAAAAAATCCCTACGTGGTGCCATAGAGACTGCATTTTCAAACAGTTTACGACTTAGCGCATGCAAATCGGGTGTATAGTTTTTCTGATATGCCGTCAACCATGTTGAAAAATGTACTTTTGAGAAAAACGCATTCAAAGTTTTGCTGAAGGAAAATTTTAAACCGCTGTATCTCCGTCAATTTTACAAATTTCTTTAAAATATTTGGTGAGAGCATTCTTAACAAATGCATCTTTCAGAAAATGAAAGAAAAATGACAAAAAATATTTTTTCACAGTGGTCTGGGGCCTTAAAGATTTTTAGATCATCTGCAAACAGCAAATATTCAACGTCACATTAAGTTTGTTTTTGTTTTCGAAATAAAAAAGGCGGGATCCCGCGAAAGGCCGCGAGTGACGCGAGAAGAGAGAGAGAGAGAAGAGAGAAGAAGAGAAGAAGCGAGCAGGCAGCGCGGTATTGTGAACTCGTTTGTGCAAACTCGATCCTCTGCGCCCCGCGGACTCGACACGTTTCAAATATTTCACTTTCGGCTCGCATTTTTCTTGCTAAACGAAAATGGACGGAATTTGTCAACACCACGTCGAGTAGGTGGCTACATACAGCACGGTGTCTCGCAGCTAGAACCAAAAACTTTGAGGAAGTCGCCTTAATTCAGTTTTGAATATAAAATATTTTATACACTTTCCATTGAGTGTCGACAGTTGCGAAGATAAGCGACATCAAAGTTTGCATTTTTTCCGCTTATCTTTTTTAAAACGTTAGGTCATGACTATTTCGGTACCTTGACAGTTTTTTTTTTTTTTACATATCAACAGTACAATTTATTATAATGATACAATGTATTGAATAATTGGTAAACCAATTATAGTGATCCATGGCATGACATAAAATATTTAAAAAAAAAACATAAAATATTAAACATAAAATATCAAAGCAAAACAGAAAAGAACAATAAACAATAAAACCAAATAGAAAGAGTAATTAATAAAACGTAGTAAACAAAGAAAATTTATGGAAATGAAATATAAGCTATAGCACGTAGAGATGTAAGTAGAAGGAATATATGTCTTTTTTAATATTAGCAAAAATAATAAAAATACAAAGTAATCCAGATAGTACAAGAGCAAAAAATTAAGGGGAAAATAGTAATAAAATAGATAGATAGGAGTGGGAGTGAGAGGAGGAACTAGAGTGAGGTGGCTGGGATTGTGGTTGAGCGGAGTGTGTGTGTGGTGAGGATTGGGGCTATGTGCAAAGAAGAGTGATGAGAGTTAGGCTGGGCCGCATATGTTGATGGTCGGTCTGAGTCAGTCCGGTGAAGACATATAAACAAATGTTATGAGTAGCTTGTTGGTGTAATGGTCATGACGCTCGCCTAGTGATCTGATGGTCGGTGGTTCGAGCCCCATTCCAGGACACCATCAAGTTAGTCCTATTCTCATAGCACAAGCGTTTAGCTTATTTTGAGAATAGTAAGAAATTGATCCGACACGCATTCCGTGTTCGCATCTCTATTTTTTTAAAATTAATTAAAAATTAATATATACTTATTGTTTAACATTGTAATACCGTCCATTTTGACGTTTTAGAGCTTTCTGAATGATTGCATTCACTAATTTCAAACCTGTCAAACATAAAACGTAAAACATTCTAGTCTTATCTACCACATTCGGGAGACGTCTGGAGTAGTCTGGAAGCGATGGGCACATTTTCGCAAACACTAAAAATGTATAGAATAATCTAAGGGATTCGAAAGACCAACGTGTTTTGAATAAAAAGACGGAACCAGTGCCACGGCGATTCAATGTAGTTTTGACGTTTCTACCGGTGCGATATTAGCGACGAGCCATGACGATCGGTGTTATCAACGCGTGTGTAATACCAGTGACGCGCATATTAATTGAAGCGAAATAATTAAGCGAAATACCAACTTACATGCGTTAGTTGAACGAAGTTTAATTTAAAGCGTTAACATGCGATAATAAATTGTTCATATGCGACTAATAAATTATTGCGAATTAAGTAAGTGTGAATTCGAGCTAGTGTTTAAATTTACTTCGTGTCCAGTGACTTAGTCAAAGTGACTAAGTCAATTTATTAAAATAATTAATCGTTAATTTAATCCCAGTGTTTTCATTTGTCTCCCAAAGCCACATTGCGTGATAATACTTTAATTGCCCCGGTCCCCTCGCCTAAAAAGGGGGTTTAGTTCAACAATAATACACTCTGTGGACATACAATTTTTTAGTATTGTCGATCGATTTGACTGTTAAATTTATTATTCATTAAAAAGTAAATTGTAATTGAGCGTCATTAATTTCATGTTCAAATGACGCAACGAGCATTTTTTGTGATTAAATCTAAATGAAACAACTTTCAATTGAACCCATAAAAATATCAATTTAATTACACGAACCACAAAGAGTGGAGCTTTTTTATTGAATATCTTAATATTTCATTCGGTCTCTTCCGAGTTTATAAGGTTAAACAATGAAAATTGCCGTTAAGCGGCTTCATTGTTGCCTTTTATTGTTCCGGTACGGTGAACTGTGTCTACCGCGCTCTTATGATTTGAATATATATATTTTTTAATAATATGCAACCTTCTCCCACACCGCTTGTTAAACGCGGAACAAAAATGAGATTTTTAAAAATTTACTATTACAAGTTGTGTATGGTACATTATCATATTAGGTCCTTACATATGAAATTGGCGTTTAGTATGAGAGGAACATAAAGCCGATTTTTTTTTATTATAATATATTTATTTAATAAAAGTATCTACCATTGCTATCTATGCACTTTTGTTATCTCATAGGTAGTTCATCGATCCCTTTACTAAAAAAACCATTCGCACGGGAATCAATAAAATCTTTGAAGGTGGTTTGCACTGCCCCATCGGAGTTGAATTTTTTCCTTTGCAAGAAGTTATCCAAATTTCGAAAACAATGGTAATCTGTTGGGGCAAGGTCCGGAGAGTACGTTGGATGTCTTAGACATTCCAATTGAAGCTCCTCTAATTTGGTAGCCGTCTGTTGTGCAGTGTGTGGTCTAGCGTTATCATGAAGCAGCAGTGACCTAGAGCGATTAACCAGCCTCGGTTGTTTAGCAGCTGCTTTTCCATCATGGTTTGCAGTTGTTGATAATAGACATCTGCCGTAATCGTCTGGCCAGATTTAAGAAAGCTGTAGTGAAAGACACCAGCACTAGTCCACCAAACGCTCACAAGTAACTTTTTTGGAGTCAATTTTCGCATGGGGCATGGTTTGGCTGGTTTGGCAGGGTTCAGCCATTGCGATGAGCGCTTCCGATTATCGTACAGGATCCACTTTTCATCACAGGTAATGATTCGATTTAAAATCCCTTCATTATTGTGCCGGTTGAGTAATGCAAAGCAGCAGTCAACGAGCGTTTGTTGATTTGCTTCACTCAATTCGTGAGGTACCCACCTTTCAAGCTTTTTCACCTTACCAATTTGCTTCAAGTGGATTAAAACAGTTTTATCACTAACACCGCAGCCTGCAGCTAACTCGGATGTGGTTTGCGATGGATCCGCTTCCACAATAGCCTTCAATTCTTCATTATCAACTTTGGTCTCCGGCCGTCCACGGGGCTTGTTCTGCAGGTCGAAATTTCCAGAACGAAAACGTTGGAACCAAAAACGCACTGTGTTTTCTTTTGCGGCACCGTCGCCATACACATCATTAATCCTTCGAGCCGTTTCTGCAGCACTGGTGCCACGGTGGAACTCGTACTCGTAAATAACGCGATATTTCAAGTTTTTCATTTTGTAAACTGAGTGACGCAAAGAAAAAAACAATTGAGGAAAAAACAAATGAATTATAATTTTCAAAACACAAATACATGAGTAAATAGCTGTATAAATTTGGATTTGGAATTCCTAACCAAAGAGAAGATATTTGAGATCAAATTTGACAGTACGGCAAAACGCCAATTTCATATGTAAGGACCTAATATTAAAATTGTTCCAAAATTCTGTTTATAAACTCACAAACGTAAATGATTTTGGCTTGTTTTTTTTCTGTCTTATGGCGATCTTTTGGAGTGAGTAAGCAAAATTCACATTTTTTTTATATCTTCTCTTGCGTTTTTTATCATATTTTTGTATGGAAGATGTCATATTAAAATTTTTTCATCAGGTTCCATATATTTTAAATACGGATACCTTCTTAAAATGACGCAAACTGTATTATTTAATGAATCAATAATTACCAAATCTACGATATTATAAAACATTAAGAAAATTGCTTAAAAATTATTGTGCCTTATGTGTTTCTGTATTCGTGAGATGTTTTTTTTTCTCAATAGTATTACAAAGTAAAGGATTATTTTATAGTACTTAAATTTATTTAAATTATTGCAAATTCTGTCAGTTGTTTACTTACAATTTTTGTTTTAGAAAACACTGTTTTTAAAAAATATTTAATTTTTTGCTTGGTTTTTTCCAAAGCTTTTTACATCGTTGACTTTTTTACTTGAACAAATTAAAAGATTAGATAATATTAATTATCATTAAATAACTTTGTATTAACCACTTAACTGTAACTCTACGTCTAGGTACCGGTTTCGATGCCACTGTATCTTCATCAAGACGGACGCAAACTAAGTATCCATTACTTATTATAAAAATTTTAAAACATTGAAGTTGGTAATTTATTGATTGATGAAATAATTTAGTTTGTGTCATTTTAAGAAAATATCCGCATTTAAAATATATTAAACCTGATGAATAAATTTTAATATGATATCTTTCTTTCCATACTTTCTTTCATCTTTCCATACCTTTTCAAAAATGTGATACAAAATGGAAGGGATGATATGAGAAAAAAATGTGAATTTTGCTCACATTGGCAGAAAGTCTATTTAATATAGAATGCTTTCACTTTTACTTGTGTTTCTTTTTTCACTTTCACCGTATCGGCATCGATACCAGACGCCTCCAAAACCTTTTTGAAATCAAAAAGATATTATAGGTGAGATATTATAGGCGTGTATCGATCTAGATGCCGATCGCGTGTTAAGCCGTAGTGAACTGTATTGTCATATACATGGAATAATTTTTTATGTTTTTTTTTTTCATATCTGTGCACTGATATTTGTATTTCATTTGAAAAATAGTATCCCATTTATAATGAGCTGCTACTGATAGTTAGTATCCTTGCCTGTCACGCGGGGAACAGGAGTTCGGTTCTCCACCAGAGAGATTTTAATTTTATTTGATTAGCTGAATATTTTTTTTCTAACAACAAAATATTGCAGGGGTGGTACGATACACGAGTCTTAGACGTATAACTCATTTCAAATAAATAAAAATTATAACGTCCCTGCACGGTCGAAAACTTAATGAAAAGGTTTGACAATTTAACATTGCGTTGTAATACAACAACGGGATTATGGCACTTTTTAGTCATCCGCTGAAAGTAACGGACTTTAATTTTATAACGGCTGAAAAAAAAAGAAGAGCAAAAAATAAAAATAAGGCATTTCGCCTTTTATCTCTTTCTTTCGTATTGAATAGCGACATATTGGAAGAGGAAGTAAGCCTTTTGTCGTGAACCCATTACCACGAATAACTTAAAACTTCATTTTTTAAGTGTCAGACAAAAGAGCGCGGTTTAAATTATTTTTTTGCTTAATTAACTTAAGTTTATAAAACTAAAGTTAGAACTTTAATTAAGAACTTGTCGTTCTGATATAATTCAGTTAAAAGTATTAATTCACATTAATAAATGAAGAGATGTTATATTAATATAACATCTACATACCTATAAATCGATTGTATTTCCGAAATTTATCTTTTCAAATTTACTCTCTTTTACCGATCTATACCAAATTTTATATAGTTACTCTTTAGGACCCTGCGCAATACAAGGGCAGTAGGTTCACGGCAGATGGTGCTGGTTACTCATACGCTGAGTAACAGGCAGAGAGGTATATTGAGTTTCCGACAGACGAAAATTCAATATTAGTATTTTAAATATAAAAATTAAAAAAACACAATGTTTTTAATGAGAGTTCAATATTTTATTAGTCTCTTACAGGACGATCGTTTCGGCTGTTTAGGCCATTATCAACTGGAGTTCTTTGCAATAAATAACGTCAGTGTTCAAAAAATAAAAACATCTGAATATTAGTATTGATGTTAAGAATATATAAATAATAATCCTCGTATGTTATTAGCATTAGGTACATATTTACGACAATTTGACACCACAGTCAAAGGAGGAATAAAATGTCGAAGGTCCCTACATATTTTGTCGCATCTGCAAAATTCGTTTTTCGTTTTAGTATAATTTTTTGTAATAAAAAAAAATAAAGCACGGAATACGAGTCGCATCAATTATTCTTACTATGTATTTTCAAACTAAACTAAATGCTTGTGCTATGAAAATAATCTTATAAAAACTTAAACCATATTTTCTAATAATCTAAACTGTATATTTAAATTAATAATTTTAATATTATTAATATTTAAAGCATTAACTTTGTGGTTAGACATTATAACAGATTGTTAGTTAACTTTGTTAATCCATTACACGAGTAATATTTAAGCTTAACCGCTTTCGATGGAGACACCCTACTATACTAGAAACTAACAATAAAAAAATATGACCCATCACCTTCCCCCCCACCCACTCCCTCCCATACATCTTGTTGTTTTAAACATAGTTTACTTGTAATTTTTATTGCTTTCATATAACACGATACCTGGCAAACCACACTCAAGTTTTCACTTTGTTTGGAAGAATATCTTAATCGACCAATCTCTCTAATCCAAGTTTTAATCGTTCTTTTTAATTCTTTGGGCACTTATATTTTGATACACTTTCCAACATTATTACAGTCAGGGCCTAGGTGTCTAAAAATAATTAGTCGCTAAGTGGTTCGCACTCTTGGGACTTAAAGACAATCTTTATTTCTGCGTTAAGGAATTGTGTTTTGAGTTTCTTTGAAGTGTGTTTATTTGTTTGTACAAGTACAGTTGTCGGCAAACTTCTTGAAATTTTTTGGCGTAGTGTAAATTCGGGTCTCGTTGGTGGAAAGGTACATGCGCAAACTTCCCCCCACTACGACGTAAAATTTCAAGATGTTGCCGGCTACTGTAAGCTAAGACGGTTTTCGCGTAGATTTGTCTCACATCGAAAACGTCTAATTAATTCAATATTATTACATTTTTCCCATAACATCTTCATTTGCAATTCGTTCTGTCCGGTTTATTTTTTCCATACTATTTCAATATCGCATTTGAAATTCTTGCAATATTTCCGACACGCAATTTAATGATATTATAATGTAGATACTGATTTATATTTCTCTATCTTTCCAGGTAATCTATGGCTGTTCGAGTACCGCTGTGAGGCGGATTTACAAGTGGGAGGTGTGACGCCGCGCATGGTAACCGAGGCACTAAAAATGATAAGATACGACTCCGTGTCAATACATTTCCGACCTCGCCGGTCCGGAACCAGCTTTAGTGATGTATTGTATCTTCGAAGGGCATCAGTCTATAAACACGCCCACGAGATTTGATTGGTTCGCTGTTGGGTGTAAACAATCAGAACTGCCTCGTTTTTACGCCGATTCCTAAAACAAAATTATTATTTTAAATAGAGATGCGAGCATGGAATACGTGTCGCACCAAAATTCTTACTATTCTCAAACTACGCCAAAAGCCTGTGCTATGAAAGTTGGACTAACTTGCTGGTGTCCTGAAATGGGGCTCGAACCACCGATCACCAGATCGCTAGGCGAGCGTCATGACAACTACACCAACAAGCTTTCCTTTTGCATCATTAAAATGATTTAATTTCTTAGTTTTATAGTTTAATATTAATAGGCGGCATTAATTTAAATACATTATTTCTTCTTTTTTTAATAGATATCGCGCTATGAGTTAATAATGCAGTTTTATTCAGCATTTTTCTTTAACGAAGTAAGTAAAATAAAATTTGAAATCCATTGCAACCGAGTTAGGATGAAAACTATAACTTTAAATATTTTAATGCATTGTAACATTGATCTATAATCATTATTGAAGCATTCCGAAAATTACAAAATATGTTAATACATTGGTTTATTAAGTCAAAAACAATGAGAAATAATGCAAAAATCTTAAGATAAATTATAGAAGTCTCACAGAGACGAAGCTATTTATATGGGAAACGTGTATGGAAGTCTTTTTTATACGATGGTCCAGAGCTTACGACCTGTATGAGCTGGCTTAAGTGATCACTTTACACATTGCGACGTTCACCAATTCCATCGTACGAACGTCCACACGTTATCAAATTTTTGAAAGTTCTATGTGTGTTACAAATCTGAGAACCTTTCGTTTATTTCAATGGACTATGCTAGAGACGTGTGAAGTTTTTTCTCATGAATATATAGTATATAAAAATTTATTTCATATTTATGCGTGCGAGACAACCCAAATCCAAGTGAAATTTGTAACGTTGATATCTCGAAACTGTTTTTTTTTAATTTAGTCTAGACTTTTTGTCACAGGGGAAAAACGTCGCGTCGCAGATAGACCTGGCACGAACAGATAAAATAATTAAAAGCTTCAATAAACGAAGGGCGTTCATGAGAAGGTATATGAATGAGAAGGTATGTGGTTGAACAAGAATGATGGATATAGCAGAACAGAAAAGTTTGGCATTTTAACATTTTAACCCCTTTCACTCCGTCTGTTGTTAGACGGAAATATAGCGGGGAATTAATTAATAAATTCTTCGGAAAAAACAAAAAACTCTTTGGTCATATAGCTGGTAGCAAAAACTTCGGTGAAGTTTTCCAAATTTAATAAAATTAAATTACAAAAAAATATTTTTCAAACATTTTATTTGACTTACATTAAAGCGAATGATTTTTAATATTTTATGTTAGTTACTGTAGTGATGTCCAATTTTTAACAAAAAATATGTCGTAAACATGGGGAAAAAATTCAAATTTTTATGTCGTTTATCTCCATAACTGTCAACATTTTACCCAAAGCGTAAAGATTATTTTCTATTCAAAATTGAATGAGGAAGACTCTCAGAATTTTTGCTATTATATCTATACCTCCTGTGTAATAATTTAAAAAATGCAATCAGTTCGGATAATGCCAAGTAATCAATTATAATTCTAATTAGTCGGTTCGAATAATTCAAAATAATTAGTTCGGACAATTTAAAAAATAAAGGGCGTTTAACATTTTGAGTTTCTCGCGGCGGCATTCGAAGTGTAGGCCTAAAGTCCGAAGCAACGGGCGCAGTTATCGGTTGTGCAGTTATCAGGCGGCCTTATCTCGCTGACCGCGCCAGGAACTGGCACGCAGTTATGCAGAAAGCATCCAACCCACAACAAGATGCTAAAAATGAGTTATGTGCGGATTTGGACAACTCAATACGATACCTTTGTGCTGCAAATATCCAAGCTCTAAGGGCTATAGTTTTTTGTAAATTCATTATTTTTCTTACCCACATCTTCTACATCAAAAACACAAACCACCTAACAGCAACCAGTAACTCGCATTCACATAATACTAGACAAGCATTACGAAACCTTGACGAAATACCAAAAACTAAGACAACATATGGACAGAAAAATTACCCATACATAGGGCCTAAAATATTAAACATATCTAAAACAGACTTCCCGGAAATCAGAATATACTCAATTAATAAAATAAAAGCTTTAGCAAACAACTGGCTTACCTCCAAAGGTAGAACAACAACTGAAAATTTACTTACTGTAATTGCATAATAATGTCTACAAATAAAAATATATACCTATATAAATAAATAAATTAATTAAGGAATATAAAAAATAATCTTAAACAAAACTTTGACCCTTTTTACATTAAACAATTATTCTACACATATTTACACTTGGACTTGTGACTCACTCAACTTCCACTAACATTGCACTTGATACTTTGTAGATACATAATTACTACCTTACGAAAATAAATATTACTGACGAATTCAAAAAAATATTATAATTGTGTTCTATAACGCTACTCTGGGACAGGCGTAGCCTAGTGGAGTGGCATAATCCACAAATTTAACAACAACAAAAAAAGTGTAATTTATCTTATATTTTATTGTTAAATTAGTATTTAGTACTTTTATTTGTAAACAAGGATTTTTTTTTAAATTTATTAAGTAATTCATCTTATATTTTATTGTTAAATTAGTATTGAGTACCTTTATTTGTAAACAAGGATTTTTTGAAATAAATAAAAAAAAAAAAAAAACATTACGGACATCACCGTTAAATTAACACTTAAACTAAAATGTTATAACTATGTTCTGCGGCTTCAAATTTACAATTCCTTGACAAATAAATATATTGGTTAAAAAAATCATGTGGTATGGAAGCATTGTGCAACTTTTTAATTCAACTGTTACCACTAGTGATGCAACGAATACTACCTACTTTCACGAATACGAATATCGAGCCAACTATTCGGCGAATACGAATACTAATAATTCAACAAGGTAATAAATAATACACCATATTTTTTTTTACTGAGAGCTTTAATAATTAAAATTTACCACCGGAAAAGTTTTGTTCAAAAAGCACAACAACAGCGGTCGAAAATATTTTTTTTCACGCTTACTAGAGGTCATGTTATTAGATTTAATTTGAAATTATTTTATAAGAGTTAACATTTTTACACACAACGGAAATAAAATGGAACGAACAATACTTATTACAAACAACTACTAACCTAACCTAACCTTATTAATAAACTAGATGAAAGGACTCGTGTTATGCTGTGAAACAAGTAATAATTGACAACTTGAAAACTCAGCAAACCCATTCATTCAATGTTATAGGAATCCCCGATAATAGAGTGCGTAGGGGCACAACCAAACCGTAATTTCCGTTGCGTTCAGTTACAAATAGTTTGTTTCTAATATTCGTGATGATATTCGGCGAATACGAATATTCGTATTCGTATTCGTTGCATCACTAGTTACCACACGATAATAATTTTGTAGAAGACATGTAAGGGGGTGAATGTTTTCTACGGCTCGTATAATACTTTTTACTTCATGCTTTATCAAATTCGTAGAACATAGTACTCACATAGAAATAATAAGTACTTATGTGTTAAATAAAACGGATATTTTATACGAACCATATATTTCACTGAGAAGCATATCTCGACCTGAAGTCTTATCCAGCGTAATCAGGAGAGCGTCCTATCACGGCGAAGGTGTAGGCCGAACTGATTATTTCTTCCGAGGTCGTAAATTATATGCACTTTGTTGTGGAATGTTCACTTCTTCTACGATAGAGGTCGTCAGTGTGCAATATGTACTAATAACATAACTATGTCAAATGTCTTAACTCTTTAATAATAGGTATACTGTTTTTCGTAGATTTAGACATTTTGTAGATAGAATCCAACCTCTAAAGCCCGAATAGCGAATTAAATATCCACGTATTAGGTTTTCGTAGGTTAAAATTTTTAGAAGCCATTTATTCAGTTCCATGTTTTTTGGTTTGGATGCTTTCTGCATAACTGCGACCAATTCATCACTCGACTGACGGCGCATTGTTTCAGCTCGATCGGCGTTTCGGAAATCAAAACGCGCCACTTCAAGGTGCGCACGACTCAATTAGAGCCCTTTTTGAGCTTTATCGCGTGCCCGGCGCGCGCTGAGAATGTGGTAATTAAGCTGCGAAGGTAAACATATGCACATGTCTTGTACGAACAGGGCCCTCTTACCGGGTCATGCTGGTCAAAATTTTGAAAAATCTTTTTTCTTTTGGTACGAGTTTTCTGGGATATTCTTCCGTGTTTCTATGACCTTTTCCGATTCGATTCGAAACGTCGTCGGCCAGAAAGGTCGTAGAAACACGGCAGACTGTGCCTAAATGGCCGTGAAAACCTGAGAACATTTTTAAATCTTTTTTTAATTAAGATAAATTATAGAAGTCTCACAGACACGAAGCTATATGGGAAACATGTATGGGAGGCTTTATCCCAGGGCTTACCTATATGAGCTGGCTTAAGTGATCTTAACTTTACTTATTTTATTTAACTTATTTATTTAACTTTTTTTATTATTTTTTTTATTATTATTATTTTATTTATTTATTTATTATATATAAATATATATATATATAAATTTAAAAATATATATTTATTTAACTTAACTTAACACGATGTAAACATTCACATTTCCACCTTAGAACATCCAAACATTATCAAATTTTTGAAAGTTGTATATATGTTCTTAATCAGTTTCTTTCATCTACTCCAATGGACTGTGCTAGAGACATCTATGGTCCTCCCCATGAAAAAGTGTACATAGATTTCGAAGCGGGTAATGGTAATATATATATTTTAAATATAATTAAACGAATTAACTTAGTTAATCACCACTTAATTTTTGGTAAAAACCAACCGGTTTCGGAAAAAAACGTTCCTTTGTCACGTTATAACTTAATATTAAATTAACTTTACAAATTATGAACAATCGTACCTCGGTGTCAAGTGTCCAAATGGGTATAGATAGTGGGGGGTGGGAAAGAAACAGGTGACAGGGTGAAAGGGAACGTATTCAAGATAGGACGAGATAGGAAATTAGACTTTTTTGTTTATTCATAATACATTAATTAATATTTATGGATTTGGAAGCGGGTGAAATATCGATTATAAGATTCCGTCCAGACAAACAGGTAAAGCTTATACAGGCGTGGTAAAATATCTAGCGACAAGCTGTAAGTTGGGCGCCACAAGTATTTAAAGAATATTGTGAAAATCATTCGGTTCGTGTGAAATTCCGCCGGCGCGCGTGTAAAAGTATTTCGATGTTCGGTAGATATCGATATTCAATATCTGACGGTTTACTAATTATTATTTATAGCGAACCAATGGCGCGTGTCGGCGGTCGATCGATGCCCCAAGGGTCGGTCCTTAACGCCGACACAATTGTCGCATTTGTCAGCGCTTTGGAGCTCCTTCCTCGAGCCTTTCAAGTTCTACTTTATAACGCGCTCGAAATTATTACGTAATGTGCAAGTTCATCGGTGTCATCGTATTTTTATTTTTTTATATATTTTTTATTTATTTATCCTCAATTAAATACGTGTACGTAAGGACGTACTCATCTTCCTAGAATGAACCTGTGCCGAGATGAGCAACCTTACAACATAATGAGTACAAAATCTATACCTATAAAACTCAATGTCTGTCTGCCTGTTATCTATACAAATCTACACCGTTTGTCCGATTCGATTCAATTTTGCATACTTATGCTTTAGGACCCGATGTGTAACATAGGTGACATTTCCCCCCTATTATTTTATCCCTTCCCCTCCTCCTGATATATTTTCGATGCAAATCTGTACCGTTTGACCGATCGGACTCAAAATTTGCAAACTTATTCTTTAGAACCAGTCGGGTAATAAAGGCGACATTTCCCCCTCCCCCTCCCTGATATATTTTTTAAGCGTATCTGTACCATTCGAGCGATCTGACCCAAATTTCGCATACATTCATACTCTTTAGGACCCGGCGGTAAACATTAGCCACATTTCCCCCTGAACATTCCATCCATCCCGACCTAGATTAAATGGAAACATTGTTTTTATTAGAGGCTTTGCAAAATAACAGAATCTTTGTTTTCCCCCAAAAACGTAATTTTTAAATTAATTCTTAACTGTGCAACGCTGATATGACTATAAATTTATTGTGCTATACGATTATTTTAATAAAGTTTGGTGTAATTACACCTAATGGTGAGAGGGGCCGTAGACACCGTACGGGCACAGTATAGTAAACATACAGTATTACATCTTCATACAAACAGTACATTACATCTTCATACAAATACAAAACGACGCCCTTCAAAATCTCGGTATACTTCGGTCTGCGCGGTCGCCGCAGGGCTGCAGTAACGCACGGACGCAAGCAGTGTGAGACGCTGCCGCGCATACATTTACGTCAATTTATGGCACCCCAAACCCTAAAGAGTCAGTCAATGAGCAGCCCTGGTGCGTGTTTAACTACCAAGCGGCCGTAGGTATTTATTTCAAGGACACTGCCGAGACAACATACTGTATACTTTACTATACTGTGGTACAAGCTATCTTGTAGTTAGTAGCAAATATATTATTTAATTCATTTTTATAATTAATACTGCGACCCTTGTTTTTAATGTTTTTAAAATACAGCATGCTTGCTTGGTCTGTGAAATGATCAAGTGGTCGTAGTTTCGAGTCTCGTCCCGGATTAGTTCCTTTTCATAGTGTTTTTCAATGTACCTTTAAAACATTCATTTAGTATGTAACCGTAGGTACACATTTTTACGAGATAAAAACTTCTAATATAAGGTTGAATATATGTTTTAATAAAAAATTATTATACTGTTGTATTTTGCTATTACTTTGTGGTTATTCATTATGAATATAATTAAACTAGTTAAGAGGCTCTTATACTTTCAATATTGGCATTAGTTTAATCACTTCCCGCTAAAAATGGCGCTAGTTTCGCTCAAACATGTATTATTTAAGCACAAAAAACGATATCGAGAAATATACAATACTATAAAACGAAATAGAAATGTACAAACTTTAACGCCTGACCTTTTAACTGCGTAGTGCTACATACGTAACCCTTTCTTCATGAACGTAAGTTTTGCAAGTTTGGCGAAATTTTTCTGTACAATAATTATTCGATCCTTATATTAGAGATGTGACAAAGCCGACCATGCAATGGATATTGCTTCTTTCTGAAATTTCACTCAAAATTTGCTTTTTTATGCTATTTTTCTGATTTTTAAGAAAAACATTTTTTTAAGATCTCCCTTACATGTAACATTATGTTATTATTTTTTCTTTAGCGTTGAAAAATTGTATGACGTGTGTGAATTTTCACTATATTTTTTATTGTTTTATAACATTTTGTCTAATATCAATGTTAAATAATTCAAATAAAAACCATTTAAAAAAATTATGCGTGTACTTATGTATGCGCGTTAGAAGTTATACTTAAAAAGTAGAATAAAGACAAAATAATAATAATATTTTCGTTGTCTGTCCGTAACTTACTGGAAAGACGACTTTAGATATTTAGAATGTGACAAGCAATCAGCGCTCAACTCATGTTGCGCGGTCACGCAAGAGTTGTTATTAATTACTATACAGTTATACAGTCGTATACCCATGAAAATATGGTTAAGTATAAAGAGAATATAGAAATAAAAATATTCTGAATTATCTTTTCAAAACGTAAGACTTTCATGAAATTAACTTATATCTAATATCTAAAATTAATTCTCAATAATAAAAGTCAAATAAAATGATAATCATCCGTATTCTGAACTAAGCAACATTGCTATTTCTGTATCTTGACAGTTATTGTATTACATTGTGATGCCGTTTTTTCGACGTTTTATGTTTGACAGGTTTGAAATTAATGAATTCAATCAATTAGAAATATCATTATTCGTAATTGTGAATACATTAACATTTGTTTACGTTTTAGGGCTTTCTGATTGATTCATTAATTATTTCAAACATGCCAAACTTAAAACATCGAAATTAGTGTCAATATATTGTTATACATACCTGTCAAGATTGGGATAAAGATCTGACATCCCAATATATTTTCAGAATAGCACAGATTAAATTTATAAAAAGTATTATATATTTATCAAATTTCTAAAGGGTGATAGTGCAAAATGATTAAACTTTTTTTTTGCTTGTATTGAAGCGAATTTATTTTTAATATTCTACATAAGTTACTTAAATAACAATCAAAAACGGAACATATAAACGTAAAACCTTATGATTAATAAACATAATAACAAAAGATATAAATCATAAAATCTGATTATGAAAACTGGAGAAAAACGATTATTTGAAAAGATCAACAACTGACCATAATAAACGATTATAAAAAACATTCATGCATGTATGCGGTAGAAGTAATATTTAAAAACTAAAATAAAGACAAATTATATATTAATGATGCTCAAAGTATTGAGTTGTATAAATCTACACTGATCATTGTCTATTACTGTATTGAATTTTATGAAAAGAATGAAAACTCATACTTACAGAAATGTAACCTCAAATATCTAAATATAATAATTTGGTTGTCTATCCGTAACTTGCTGGAATGACAACTTTATATAATTAGAGTGTGACACGCAATCAGTGCATGGCTCACGATTATTTAAAAAGTATAATAAAAAACGATTAACGGAACATATCAATGAAAACAAAACGATTCATTAAAACAGGGTATTTAAATAATACAACATATAAAGATGTTATAAAAGGAAAAAAGAAGGATTCATAAGATCCGATTATATGAACTGGGTGTTCCGTACAGAATACGCGAAGATATGATGCGCAGGTCTCCCGTACTTGACTCGTAGAACAGACCAAGACTGTCCAGCGGTAATCGTAAACCCGCTGACAGTGGTTGTTCTAAATATTCACAAAGTGAATTATCCGGTTGCAAGTAGTCCAGTTGAAGTTCCAAAATCCAAAAACAGTAGGTAGAGCAGAGGTCAGAGGTGTTGAGTAAAAGTCAGAAGAAGTGGTCCAGACGGCGTATAAAGCACAGAACGGAATGAATCTGTACGCCGACGGAAGTTTAATTTATACACAAATTTAATACCTCCCGGCTTATTTCCGGGAGCCAATCACAGAGAGTTTTTATCGCGCGTTCGCGCCCGCGAAATTGTCTAAAAAATAGCTCGGAAAGTTTTATTTACAGAATTCAAAAATTATTTAGAATTTTTACGCCACCCCCCCGGGGTTTTCATCACGTAATTTACATGGTGCTATGTCTTGCTTATAGCATGACGTGATTGCCTGGACCCGCAAGACCGAAGTTAATTTTTTATCAAAAAATATATACCGATCGCAGCGGTATTTGCTCAGGAAAATTTCACAATTAAATTTATAAAATTTGTTATCTATGGTTTATACATGTTTGTTAATGCAGTTTATAAAGAGCCCACATGGGTGTAACTTTTGATATCAGTTTTAGTTATGTACAATAAAATTTCAGTCATTTATAAATATTTCAAAGTGGGTCGCAAAAAATTAATTTTCATTTATTTTTCAGGTGCGCCCCTGACAAGGTAGGTATGTAAAAACATGTAACATGGGTAGATTCTTATGCAAGGAATTCAACAAAAAATATTTTAAGTTGATCCGGCTGTTGTAGCGTCTGTAAGACAGTTTCAAAGTTTTGACTGAAAAATGACCCTTATCGACATTTGACCACTGCTGATAGTGGTTACGTAAAAAATGTGAAAAATTTTACTTTTTTATTTACATGATTTTCTTTTAGATTTTAGTCTAAATGGCTTTGTTTAGCAAAAATATTATGGTTTGATACCAATTTCATTGAAAAAACCCTCGTTTTTCGTAAATATAAGAAAATCAATTTTTGGGTCGAAAATTCTCGTTTTTGTTGGTACAAATACCGTTTTTCGGTGGCTGTCGCGCCCGGGACCTTATTAGTGATGAGCCCCGTCGCTAGGCCTATAAAACACTGTTAGTTATATGTAGATTTCTCCGAGATCTGACAAGATATGGCTTCGCGACTTATCGGAAACAATCGGTCTGCAGCCCGTTTTTCCTTCGCATACCAACTCTCTGTCCTCGGATACATATGTAGAAATATTTCGTAATTCTGTCTGTCAGGCCATACAGTTAGCCGTAGGAAATAATATTTCCTGTATCTGTCTTTCCACCATACAGTTGGCCGTCACTCGGAAATATTCAATAATATTTCTTATATCTGTCTTTATGCCATACAGTTGGCTACACTCACCACCCCGGTCTATCGCAACAGCGATTTTCTCGTTTATTGAAAATAAACATGTGACAAAGTACATTCATATATGTCAATATTTAGGTTCTTACAATAATTTGTAATAATTTAAAACATGTCACAGCTATTTTATTTTCATAAATTTTCATACATAAATTTGTTCACAAATTTATCAAAGCATAGGACCCGTCTTTACGGTCCTCAGGGTGGTGATGACGCACCGGCGTCCTGCCCGGTCGCCCGTGAATAAGATGACGTCACAGGTCCACCTTGATCGGTGTCCGCAGCGAACCATGGAACTCGGCAATGTCATCTTCTTTGAGGAGGCTCTTTTCAGGGCTATCATTCATCCTGTCCGTTACACTGGGGTAAAACGATTCATAAAAAATATCGACAATTGACCACAATAAATAAAAATATATAACGACGGACGACAAAAATGGAGCATATAAACGGTTCCTTAATAGCCGGAGGATAAATTAATAATCGGGTTTTTCAAAATGATTTAATAAGTTTATATGTTCAATTTAGTCGCCCGACCAGAGTTGCCAACAGCGCTTGGCCTAATATCGCCGTTTCCTATACATAAAGTAGCCTAAAGTAGCCCAAACGCCAAAATATCAATATGAATAAAATAAAATGTAATTTTTATCAATTTATTTATAACATATTTATAATGTATTGATAAATAGGCCTAAGCCTAATATAAAAAACCGTAATGTTCGTTAAAAGAAAGTAAAGTAAGTAGATAGGTAGCATTTTAAAAACACCGGAGACGTACATTTTGCTACTAGCGTGAAAACTTACCATGTGATTGCTTGGTTGAAAGTTGTTGCAGCACACCTCTTACATTCATATAGGTACGAATTCTAAGAATAGCGATCAGCATGGGTAGTTGCAGGCGATTCCTTAATTTTGTTTTAATTGTCCCCATTACGCTTAAAATTCTTTCAATGACAGCATTACACAAAGG
Source organism: Agrypnia vestita (assembly GCA_016648135.1). Classification (NCBI taxonomy): domain Eukaryota; kingdom Metazoa; phylum Arthropoda; class Insecta; order Trichoptera; family Phryganeidae; genus Agrypnia; species Agrypnia vestita. The sequence continues at coordinate 49,822 of JADDOH010005925.1, forward strand.
TAATTGTATTTTTTTTCTTAATTATTTGCGATTCGGCTGATTTAAATAACTTGTCTCTGAAGTAGCCTAGTAGGCGACCAGTCGCCTTTTAGATTTTTTCGTCGCCGATTCTCGTTCTGAGTAGCCTAAATGGCGAAAAATCGCCTACGTTGGCAACTCTGCGCCCGACAGCAAATACGAAAATCGTGTACTAGGACCTCTTAATTGAAAATATTTTTCAAAACAAACAAACTCAAAACAATATTATATCGTTTTACTGAAAATTTTTCAGTTAAAATAAAAACACAAAAAAATGCCGGTTCAAAAGATTTCACATCACTATTTCGTGAAAAAATGACAATTACCGTTGAGTAAAGAAATAGACGGAGTATCTTATTTCATTAAAAATATTGTTTGCAGGTAAAAGAAAGGACAAAAATTCAGTGTATATACAGAACAAAGTCTATATATCATATTGTTTCAAGAAAACAGATAAGAATAATGGAAAAAAACATCAGAATCAGCCCGCAAAAACAAACAAAATTTGACAGTTGTAAAAAATAAAAATGGCGACATTCAAATTCAAGTATTTTTAATACATTTAACAGTTATTTTCTGCATTTACCGTTGTCCCCGCGATATGGGATTTCTAAAATGCATTCATTATACGGATATCTTCCCTTTATTAACACTCAGGCAAAGTTTACGCAGCATTTTAAGATATATTCGTATAAACTAGCGGGAGCGTAACCTGACGACTGGCGTAGTTGGTGTCCAACCAACGACTGATTTGAAAGAAAAATGATCTTTTAACAGACTATACGATTTAATTAATTCAAATTTCTGTGTATGAGGTAGAAAATTTTGAATATTTTTATATTAATGACAGTGAAATTTTCTTAGTACGCATGTAAAATTTAATTAAAATAATCAATGTTTTAATGGTTTTTTGGATGCTGCAATATAGGAGACGGAAAGTGAATTTTTATCTTTTTGTAAACGTTGTATTTAACAACCTACCCAAAAATAATTATATATTTTCCCCCAAACTTTCTGTTTGAACTTCTTTTATTCAATTTATTAAAAAAATATACGGTCTTTACGTGGAAATATTTCGAGAAAAAGTGTACCAAAGATAACTCTATTGCTAGAAAGATTAAATAGGGCTTCGGGATTATATTTTTTTTGTGATAATAACAAAGTATTTTTTTAACTTTTTTTAAACAAATGCTTTAATAGTAAATGGACCTTTCATAATAAAATTGATTGAATGCATGGTTAGCTGCAATTTTGGCAAAAAGATTCGAAAACTTTACACTAAATTGACTCTCCAGACAGCAAAAACGTGAATCATGTACTATGGCGCCTTAACATATACATTTAAAAGGATACTACGGACTTCTAAACAGAAATGATTTTTATATTATTTTATGTGGATCTAAAAAAATAAAATTTGTAAGAATTTGTATTTCTCTTTATTTGAACAAAAAACATATAACTCGTGAAACAAAAATATTATAAATAAAAATATATGAAAAACCTAAACATATTATAGTCCAAAATTTTTTTACCAACTAATCATCCTAGATGGGCTTTGTCACAGATAATAAAATTTTACAAGGGGATCGGGTCATAGCGGAAGTATGTCACCCCTTCGCATATATTTAAGACATATTTATAATGCAGCCAAAGTATTTATTCTTGCATAATTAAATCCCTTAGGGCCGGTTGTTTCAAGTTGGATTAAAGTAAGCGTTCTTTTAAAGCATAGATTTTTACGTTCTCCACCAATCAGACGATCCGTTTTCGTAAAAATCTATGCTTTAATCGATCGCTGGCTTTGATCGAACTTGAAACAACCGGGCCTTAGTAAGCAAACCGTTTTTTTTTACAAAAGACGAAGTTTTTAAATATATTTTTTTAAATTTTGTTCAAAGCCGTGTATCTATCTCCAAGAAAAATAGAGCGCTACTTATTTATAAAACATTCGCCCGTATTCCGAAAAAAACAATATTGGGATCTAAGATCTTTATCCCAATACTTAATAGACGAAAATAGTGTGCGCATGTACCATTCCACATACGAGCCCCAAATTTTGTCTTCTGCGCATTCCCCAACTACGCCAAAATTTTTCAAGATGTTTGCCGGCAACTGTACTTACTTATTTGGTGTAATTTTAGTCGAAACATGAGAATTGTGAGGTTACGTTTACGAAAGAGCGACGCTGTCAGACCAGACCGGAGAAATCGGACATCGCAAATAAAGGTATTAACTTTGAGAGAGATACGTGAAAATATACAAATCTTCTTATTTAAGTACGACGAACATCGAACACCGACGTATACCTACATACGACTCGTTTACTTTTTATTTTTATTCTGGTCTATTAAGTTGATCTACCGGAGTAGGGGGGGTGGGGTCTGAGGCTGATATAAAATCCCTGTGTGAAAGACCGGCCGGGAGATCTCAGATCTACGTTTGCCGGCGGTTACGCCCTCCCCTAGGTACAATCAACACGTCAGGTGACTGACTGGGACACTGATATCTCGAGGCGGGTGAAGGGATATAAAAATAATAAAATCGAAACAAATTTACAACTTTCTATATTGAGCAAAGTAGCAAATGATCTACATAAAACGAGGCAAAGTGGTAGTCAGTTTACAATTTAAATGAATCTTAATCTAGAGAGGGAAACAAAATAGTAAACAACAAAAAAAAACAAAGCAAAGCACATACAGAGTCTGATCTTAAAGCTAAAACGGGTGGTGACGAGAACCCTTTTGGTAGAACTAGGCGAGCGGGAGAAAAAGTCTTTAAGTTGGGGTAAACCTGTTTGCGGAGAACGTGAAGGATGTCTTCTTTGTGCCGCTTCTTTCGGTCGGCGGCGGCTTCTACTGGTCCTCCTCTGTGGATGCAGATTTCGTCTACGGCTTCTGGCGTCGTCGGGGTACTCGTGCGGTCGTTGGCGGAGCGTCGGTTCTCCGTCGCGGTGGTACACTGAGGCGTCGCGGCGGCACTGATACTTAGGCGTCGTGGCGGTGCGTCACAGCACTCGGTAGCGAATGGCGGTTGTTACCGTTCGAACTTTCGCTCCTCCAGGAGTTACTAGAGTGATCGGCGATGCTGTTGTTACGGGCACCGCTAGAATCTCTAGCTTCTCCACACTCTCGACTTCTCAACTCCTCCACTACTCAACTGCCTTCTTGGCGGCTGGCTTCGCCTTATATTCTCTCCCCGGCGACCCAGGGTGTGGTCGAGGGGAAGTCTCCAGCTCCTCGTTGATCTTTCGCCGATTGGCTCCTTCGATGTCCGCCTCCGTCGTTCATTCGTCTCCCTCGGTCCCTCCCAGGTCCCGATTGACGCTATTGGTTACCGAACCCAATGTCGCCTCCGTTCCGCCCCCTATTGTTCTCCCAGTTTGCGGCTAATTTCGATGCTTTTCTGGTATGTAGGCCTAAACACTTTGTTATTTCACGAACGCTTTGTTCACTGTTCATATCCCTATCCCGTCACCAAAAAAAACATTGCAAAAATGAATTAAACTTAAGGAAAATATTACAGTACAAATTGGCAAAGGCGGAAAATTGAAAACACAAATTCGCATCAACACTTATTACCCAAAAAATAAAACTGCTTACATATACATACTTAATTAAATCGACACGCCAGATAGGCATATTTTTATCGACCAGTTATTTCTACCATTATTGACTAATTACATGGGATTGAACGTAGGGTTTCATTAGATCACAGTAAAATTCCTTAAGTATGCATTACAATATCAATCTTATTATTAAGTCGTCAGTTTGATTCTTACAGTAGGCCTCCCAATATTTAACGTTATTTATACATTACATCATTACAGGTCAATCCTTATCATTAACATTGATTATCCTCTTCGATACATCCACAAAATTATTATTATTTCTTTTTTTTTTATATGATAAACCGAACGGTATTTAAAATTTACCACTACGCATATTCTCTTCATTTCTTTTTCTTTTTAATTTTTTTTTTCAACAATGACAAAATGTACTTGATACTTGGTTTTATTTTTAATTTTAGCTTAAATAAAACAAGCTATCATACTTCTTAGTTGGACCAAACATAATTGTCAATATGTGACATAGAGATACAAAACAAATGGCTAAAATTATACAGACATCGTGGCATTTCTTAGTGAATCAATTAACATATAAACTTATTTACATGGGATACATGCTTCAAGCGGGTCCCCTAATGTTAATGTTCTGTATACATCTTTGTAATTTCTTTTGGGATTACAAAGTACATGAATTTGCTTCAACGCCACTTTCCCGAAAGGAATGCTTACATATACTAACATAATCAAATTCGATAGACACTTTTTTTTTCAAGAAATTATGTTAAACCTTATTACTAGAAGAAAAATTAAGAAAACTTGGCGTAAATTAATTAATGTAACCTTATTTACACCTAAATAATGAAAATTCTTACTTCAATATGTAAGCTGGATTGAATGCAAAACATTTTTTTTAGGACTTTCATTATACTAATCATTATCTTATCAAATCAGCTTTCTTCCACCCCTGGTATAAGAATATAAGAAAATAATAAAAATAGAGAACACTAAAAAAATTATATAAGCCACATTCCACCAGGCAGACAATTGAAAATTTTCCAAACAAGAATTATTTTGAAACACTACCAATAACGGAAGTCCCTACTACTGGGAGCTTGAATAACTAATGACAAATTAACATTATTCTTAAAAATAATTAAAACTCACAAATTAACATTATTCAACTAGGTGTAATACATGAAAACATAAGACATGAAAGCCTCGATCTAAAGTAATATTAATGTTTATTCCAACACGGCATTTACTTATTTGCAATTAATTAAACTATTTTGTTTCAACCCCGTGTGCTAAAATTCATTCTGCAGACAGATTTCAAAAGACTAAAAAATTGGAATCTTATATCTCGTCAACCGTGTTACATCTTTTCACGAGATAATATTCTATTACATTGGGTTATCAATATCAAACATCGTCGGCAATAATACAATCAAGTTTTTTTCCTTTTATTACGATCAATACATTTTTTATTATTTGCTACATATTAGATTAATTCGGGATGATCTCGTTATTATTTCAAATTGCAATGTCCCATTCATTTCGGTACTTAACAATAGAATACAGAATAAATGAGAAAACTACATATAAAACGAGTAACATCCACATACAGAGGTGGCATGGGCTATCTAAACTATCATTACCTTACTTGAATTAAACATATCAGTTGCTACCATTAATTAGGTACATATTACACCGGAAAGAAATCGGGTGAAATACATTAACCACTTTGCCTCAATTTCTAATTCAGACTCTACCTTCTTAATTGATTGACCCCTGTTATCTTTATTGATAATGACCGCCTGGTCGTACGTTGCGGAATCCCCGGGCCCTTATAATAATCATATAATTTATACGATCCTACATCTCGCGGAGAGTGTCGCCATGTGGGGAATCGGTATGTCAGCGCTTTCTAAAACATCTCTATTGTCTGTCGAGGACAATAGTAAGCTTACTGCGACGACTTTCGGAATTATTATCTTGTTTTT
>JADDOH010005926.1:0-34090 GCA_016648135.1 Agrypnia vestita
CCGGATCCACTTTTCATCACAGGTAATGATTCGATTTAAAATCCCTTCATTATTGTGCCGGTTCAGTAATGCAACGCAGCAGTCAACGCGCGTTTGTTGATTTGCTTCACTCAATTCGTGAGGTACCCACCTTTCAAGCTTTTTCACCTTACCAATTTGTTTCAAGTGGATTAAAATAGTTTTATCACTAACACCGCAGCCTGCAGCTAACTCGGATGTAGTTTGCGATGGATCCCCTTCCACAATAGCCTTCAATTCTTCATTATCAACTTTGGTCTCCGGCCGTCCACGGGGCTTGTTCTGCAGGTCGAAATTTCCAGAACGAAAACGTTGGAACCAAAAACGCACTGTGTTTTCTTTTGCGGCACCGTCGCCATACACATCATTAATCCTTCGAGCCGTTTCTGCAGCACTGGTGCCACGGTGGAACTCGTATTCGTAAATAACGCGATATTTCAAGTTTTTCATTTTGTAAACTGAGTGACGCAAAGAAAAAAACAATTGAGAAAAAAACAAATGAATTATAATTTTCAAAACACAAATACATGAGTAAATAACTGTATATATTTGGATTTGGAATTCCTAACCAAAGAGAAGATATTTGAGATCAAATTTGCCAGTATGGCAAAACGCCAATTTCATATGTATGGACCTAATAATAGCCAAAAAACATTTTTGAAATGGAACAGTTATTTTTGGAAAACAAAGATTTATTCGAAATTGTACACCTGTAAATACGAACAATAATTTTAATATTTGTGCTGTGAAGTTCATATTTTGAAATTTAAACAATTTTTAAAACATTTTTTTTGTAATGTTTCACATTGAGGGTAGACTAAAATTTTGTAACTCGGTGATAACTGATAGAGTTTTCTGTATAGGTATCTGATTTGTTCTTAATATTTTAAATTGTCAATGTGACGCAATGACTGAGGATAATTGATTCTAGGCTAGTAAAATCGGAGATAAATTATCATTTTGTAGATTCAATAAAAAAAAAATTAATAGGTTACTTAAGCGTGCTTTATATACTACGTCATTAAAATAACTACTCAGGTTTCTAGTTGCATATTTACAAATCTGAATTCCTTTTATGATGTAATGAATAGTAAGAGAAAGAAAGAAATAGAAAAGCGTTTTTCAATGAGCCATGAAGCTGCTTGCTGGGGGCTGCATTTCAGTCACAATTCTCGCTGCCTTCAGAATTGAAGATGTGTGTGCCCACTGTTGTAATGAGCCCGTGGAGCTGAAAGGACTGCGCTCGTGAGTCGTTCCGCGTGTGTACTGAAAAAACTCATAAACGGAGCAAATGCCGAGTCCCGACTTCTGAGCCCAGTAATCCCCTTTCAGGCGAGTGTTCATTCAAAATCTCAACTGAAACTTAAATTTAAACGCAACATTCGTTCAATCGGGCCCGTTTGTCAAGTCAAAGTATACGGAAATACATCAAATAGTAATGATTTTGTAGCACTTGATATGTTACGCGGCTTTAAATTTAGTCGGCCTTAAACATCGTTAATTAATAATCATAATGAATTAATTTCAGCGAAACCGCATCTGATGATTCAGGATCATCAGAATAGTGGCGGGCAACGGATGGATGAAGATGGCTGAAGACAAAAAGAACTAACGATCCTTGGGGCTGGTTGTGCCCATCAGTGGAGAGACACATGCAGATGATGTCGATGATGAATCAGGTTATGTGTGCAAGACAAAAAATTACAAAACTAAATTATATGAATTGAAAAAACACAGTTTTTTTTTCATTTGTTAATATAAGTTACTAATAACTGCCACACTAGGTAAAACGTATTCGGTGGCAGTTATTCTCATTTGATAGTTATGTAATGGTAAAAAATAAAAATAGTAAAGAAGTATAAACGTAAAAATGAAAGCAGAATAAAATTTAGAGTGGAGAGAAAGCAGAAGAAAATTAGAGAAAAAAAAAGAAAATATACAATCATAATAATACATAAATCTAAAAGAAAAGAAAATATAAATATAAAATTGAGATAAAAATTTAAGTAGATATAAAAATAAATGGTATATTAGAGTATACTTGAAATTATATAAGGCAGATTTTGCCAATTCAGAGGTCAAGGGCGGATCACTTCTTCAGCATACCTTCTACCTGATATTTTTATAAAATTAGTAATATGGTATTTTAAAGGTTTGTGTATTGTAATTTCTTTAGTTTCATTTGGTTACTTGTTAAAAACAAGCGGGGCAGTGAAATTAAATTGTCTTTGTCCACTTTACATTTTATTTAACGTTACATTATTTTCGAGAGAAAACCTCTCATTATCAATAACGGATTTTAACTGAAACTAAAATAGATTTTTCTAAAATAATTAAGGGATAAGATTGGACACATTCGAGAACTTTAACATTTATAATAATAAGATGAATAATAAAAACATAATGAACATTCAAAACCCACCCATCACATCCTCATTCCTGTCCATTCTAACCTCCACACCCATTAACTGCACCCTATCCCCTTAAATGCCGTTAAATAAAATATACAGTGGATCAAAACAGCATTTTTTTCAATTCATAATAATCCCATAACCCATAACCCGTAAGTAATCAATTACTTTTAGTGTGGAATGTTTGCTTTATCTTTATCAGAATCCCAAACTGAGTATCCAGGAAATAGCAAACAGGCTACTTGGTCAACAGTTCAAAGACATCTTCATGAAATCGGAAAGGTTTGCAGACAGGGTATATGGGTCCCACATCTATTGTCGGGGATGATTAAAAGTCAACGACGTACAATTTGCACATCTCTTTTGTGCAGAGAAAGAAGTGATCCATTTTTACGAAGGATTGTTACTAGTGACGAGAAATGGATCTTGTACAACAAAAATAAGCGCACTAAACAAAGGCTTTCTCCAAATCAACTAGCCGTACCTACTCCTAAAGCATCCCCCACTTTAAAAAAGGTGTTATTGTGCGTTTGGTGGGACTGTGGTAGCATAATTCATTTTAAATTATTGAAACCGTGAGTAACATTTACGGCTAAATTGTATTGCCAACAATTGGATAGTTGCACAACCAATTGTTGGTAAAACGACCAGCTCTGGTCTACAGAAAAGAGGTAATATTGCAACATGATAATGCCCGGCCGCATGCAGCAATATTAACCCAAGAAAAAATAAGGCGGCTAAGCGGGAAGTTTTACCACATCCCCCATATTCCCCAGACATAGCGCCATCCGATTTTTATTTATTCCGGTCCATGGAACACTACCTGAAGAATAAAAAAATTAAAAATATCGATGACGTTCGAACTCACCTAGAAGCATATTTTTCTTCAAAGGATACTAAATTTTACGAAAGGGGAATTAAAAGTCTACCAACAAGATGACAAATTCACATGAATTCATTTAAATATATTGCATTCCATAATCTAGTCATTCTTATGAAAAAATTTTGCACTCCTGTTTAAACTTTTTTATATTCACTGTGTTTTGAATTGTTTTTGGCTGCAGGCTATAGAAGATTTTAAGACCTTTGTACATCAGACAATTTTCTGAAGTGTTTTTATTTTTCTTCAGAAGTGTTATGCTGTTGCTTCCTCTTGTATTATGTGAATGAAAATCCTTATTTAGTGTCATACTGTTAACAAATTATTTGTAATAGTCTGTGTCTGATTTTATATATTTGTACTAAAACATTATGTTTTATTTTTGGATTTACTGTTTCTAATTTAAGGTCATTCAACATATTTATTATTTTTCTTCTTCTATTACACTTGAAAATTATACGCATTGCTTTGTTTTGTACTATTTGAAGTTTCTTTAGCATTCTTTCGTTGCTTATGAATAATATACTGAAACAATAATCAATGTGCGGGAGAATCGTAGTATTGTATATAAATATACTTTTTTACAATTTTCTTCGCAACATATTCAGTATTTTTTGAAAATGTTAGTTTTGAATCTATAATTACACTTAGGTTTTCTAATATTTTTTTTGTATTATGAATTGTTATTGAATATGGAAGGTAATTGGAATTATTAAAAATGCAAGGGAGCGGATGATCGTATTTTATAGTTTATAATAGATTATGTAAGCATTAGGTCTGGAATTTTGTTTAATATTATAACAGCTTTTCAGCCAGCAGACACTCGGAGGAGACGAGGCGGAAGCGATAAGGAGTAAACACGGAACCGCTCCATTAAATCCCTAAGAATAGCATCATTATCTCATTTATTATTTCATAAGGATTCCCTTGTTTATTAGAAGAAAATATACGAGTATTTTATTAAAAATAAGCGACCCTAAATAATAATAAAATTTCCATACACGAGGTCGTTTGCTTTCAATGACTGCCAAACACAAACTAAATGACGCAGCTGGCTCAAAATTTAACAGTAATCCGTGGTAGAGTCCGTTCATTTTATGAAAGCCACTTGCATTAGTAGTGCATTTACAAAAACTTGTAACATTATTTTTTGGGTAAATTTAGTTTAAAGACACAAAATATTAATATAAATTGTATTTTATTACATTAATAAACTACAATATATAATAATAAAGATACAAGTATGTATAATAAAAAAAACTCATTTCGTTTTCAAAATTAATATGATTTGAGTTTTTGATGATCAATAGATTCTAGATATAACAATATCAAATTGATCTTACATTGAAGTCATATTAGCGGGCGCTCGGTGCTGGCTAGTGTAGTGTGTCTACGTCTGCCGGGTGTTGAAATTGAAATAAGTGCGTAACTCCTGTTTGCCACCCTATTGGGAAATGCGTGAGCTTAAGGGTGCTTCAAAAATCTATAAAAAAGAATCTGTGAGATATCCTTTCATGTATTTCCATCTGTCTAAAAACTTATCAGATTTTCCAAAGGACTTTAAGGCCGGCGCCACACTACGCGAATCTTCGCCGAACGCCGCTACATTTCTTTCCATACAATATGCGCTTATCAAACACCCTACGCGGATAATCGAACCCATTTGTTTTGCCGATTTTACGCGACGGGATAGACGCGGCGGAAGACCCGCGCAGTGTGGCGCCAGCCTTAGGAGTCGCTATTAGCTGTAAAAGTGTAAGACTTAACTAAAAAATATAAGTATTTATTATAAGGTATTTATACTGTAAACATTTATTTTAAGCAAATTTTTACGAAAATTTAGTTAAACTTTACATTAAAATAAATGAAATAATTACATGATTAATTGAAAAAATAAATATAATTGTAAGGAATAATAAATAATTATTCAAGATGACGTTAATGAACTTTTTTGAAACAGGAAATTTTTGTCAATAATCTTTATCTGCTATGAGTAAAAATTGCTTCTGCTCTTCATCGGTGGAGTGATTGTCTTCGTACAACCGTGACTCTTCCATGAGCACAGCTCCTCTCTCTACTATATCATTTACAACTTTCTTAGAATGTACAAAAGCCTATTCATTCTTTTTAAAACTCACACGAAACGGCGATTGTATTGAAATTTTTTTTAACCATAATGAGAGCATTTTGAGGATTACTCAATTCGGAGAACCCTTCAGTCCTTGATTTTCGGGGACAGTGACTATCCTCCGTTCAATTTCCAAGGAAACTTCACCACTGAAGTATGCAGTAGAATTAAGCTCTTTAGACAGATACCAAAGATATCATTTTCTAGTTTTTTAAACCCATTTTACTTGTAAACGCCATTATATGGCCAATCGTAAATTCAGTCTACGAACAAAAGGCAACTCATTTCTCTAAAATTCCGGTTGCGATACTAACACGTTTAAACACGCTTTGTATTGTTTAAAATACTACAGGGGTCAAGAGAGGGGTGTTTTAAACCTATCCACGGCTTATTGATGCTGAATGCAGTGACATGTTTGGTTTGAAGGGTTACAGTCATTGCCCTAAACAGCGCATATTTTCAAAACTTTGATCTATGGTAGTGACCTCTAAAATTAACTCAAAGGAATTAAAAAAATTATGTTTTTTGGCTATTGAAAGTATATAAAAGTATGGCCCGATAAGCTGATCACTACATGAGCATGCGCACACTGTATGTCCATGCTTCTGGCGAATGTCCGTAATTTCATTTTTGTTCTACTTAAAAGTTGATGAGATTAATGGTCTCGATTTCAGAATCCTTATTATTGACTATATGATAAAAAGAGTGGTGAATACATAACAGAATACAAATCGTATTAAATTAGAAAAACCTATTCAGTTTCCTTTTAAACAAACAAAAGAATGATCAAATCAAAAAGTACATGGATTTCGTTTAATTCTTGTGACATGTCGACAAATAAAAGCTCAGAATACTGAAATGTCGCAGCAAAGTACTCACAGGACATCTCCATAAATGTTTGAACTTGTGGAATGTACTGCGAGGATGTAAGGAATTCCAAAACCTTTGTGGACTACCAGTCACCCACTCGTAGAATATATTAGATAATATATTGTTTACTTTGTAACACACCACCATTTAAAAATAGAGTATTTTATTATATATATATATATATATATATTTTTTTTTTTTTTTTTGCAAAAACCAACAGTTTAAAATATCTAAAAAGCCAGACAAAATACTAAAAACAAAGCAAAAAATTATTGTAATACAGAATTAATTTAAAATATTTAAAAGAAAATATAAATCTGTGTACATTACAAACAAATAGCATATGATTACATTTGATTTATTTGTTTGTTAAAACAATATTTTATTTGAATAGATAGTTATACTTACTTTTTAAATAAACAGTCCCAATTTATCCCTTTACAGATAATATTAATCAAGTATTTTTATTTTTTTAGCAACCACGAAATCATAAATAAATAATATATATAAAAATTTGATGTATTTATTTTATTCAATTAACAGTTGAGCAATCGGCTACTACCGATTGCTTGCTGCTAAGCCATATGGGCGTCAATACACTGCGCGGACGATAGTAGCCACTGCGCGGCTATTAGTGTTTGCGATTAGCTATCACTCATTGCCTGTTGCTTTTCATATAATTTGGTTATTTTTTTAAACTGGTAATGGCAAAACCGCGCACTGCCTTATTGAAGCAATCATAATACAGATGATCCGTCGTCGTGGATACTTTCGACATCGACACATTTCCAACCGTTTACATTCTTACTTTAAAAGTAAACGTCAAAATTATAAATTAAATTATTGTCGTCAGAAAAATAAAATTGGCGTGAGATATTTAAAATTTTGATGTTCCTGGCCTTAAAGTGGCATTAAATCAAATCTAAATATATTTTAAAATAATCTGTACATCTCGTTTCTTATAAAAAAAGTACAATAATGAAATGGATAAACTTAATATTGATTTTTCGTTCAGTTTTATTGCAATTCAAAATTTGGGAAAGATGACTTTATTTTCCTCAGGGTCCTAGAATGCAACTATTAAAAGTTGAAATTGGAATGGATGGCATTCTATTTATATCATAAATAGAGAGCGGTAGGGATCGGTGAAGGGTGCTATTATTTTGTGTAGGATCTAAAGAGAGCGAAATTTGGTTTAGATCGGTCAGAGGGTGTAGGATTTTGCATAGAATAAATATAGATTTATTTTATGCATAAATAAATTAGTAAAATATTATTAAAACAACAAACAAATTTTAAAATTCCCCTCCACTAATAATGACTCCATTTAACATATTTTACTAAAATACTTTGCTGAATCCAGTGCTTCACCGTATCCATAATGAATATTTTAATTGAGTTGTTCTTGATGCAATATAATGATATAAAAAATGTCTTCTTTTGCAAATCGGAACCTTCGGTGAGAGCTAATACCATGTCCACTGGGATACGGGGGTTGTCATTAACATTCGTTATAAAAACGTACTTTTATTTTTTTTTAAATATTGCATAAAGCCTTCAAATATTTAATTTCAGTAATTTTAATGAATCCCTTTAATTGAAGAACAAAGGTCAATATTTCGATAGTAACTTCACACGAATCCACAATCTCATTTTTTATTTTTCCGCAATTTTGAGTATACTCGAATGAATGATGTATTCACTGCCCAAATATAAAGCTTTTCCATGGAACACAATTCAAACGAGGCCAATGTTGAGATATTGTGTTAAAAAAATTCGCATTCAATCTGGTGCCATGTAGATGTAGCTTTCTCAATAAGACTCTCATGTTCCTTATGCATCAAATCGAAATCAGCGAAGCGAACGGAACTCGAACAAGCGGATAAACCTCGTCGGGGTGGAGACGCGCGGGACTTATCTGCTTGAAGAAAGCTCTTGAGCCAGCCCTTGTGCTCCAAGATATGCTGATATCATCACTTATCAACAAATATGGTACCGTACAGTACCAAAATTCTGTTTTGAAAACACATCAATTTTGAAATATTCTAACGAACTCTCTTATAAAAATTATACAACGCACAGATATCAAAATATATAGACATGAATTAACGGACATTTCTTGGTTCGGTTTTCGCTCCATACATTTGAATTATTTAAAAAATTTACTACGAGCTTGTAAATTTTGAAACAATTATAAAAAGTTCAAATTAAATTAAGCTTAAATATATAATTTCTTAGTAAATAAGTCTTGCTTTACTACAAAATGACGTTTTTATTTAAAAAATACTCTTTTAAATTTAAAAAAAAAACAAAAATATTCTATAAATACGCTTTGTTTAATAAGGGATTTAATTATGCGAGAGTAATAAACTTTAATAGCATTACAAAAATGTCTTAGATATATGGGTGGGGACGTTTACACCACCTCTAGCCCTCTCTCCTAAAGAAAGGGTTTATTTCAACTCTGTATAATTTTATACTCTGTGATACGCTGGCATTTTTTGTAGAAATATCCTGAAAAATGTTAAAGCTTAATTTTGTTTTCAATTCTTTCGAGCTTCATGAAGTTGAGAACCTCTCTAAACATAAACCCACAAAGCTGCGAGTACATAAATTTATTAAATTAGAGGCGTTAAAATAAATAGAATTATCAGAAATGACGAAGGTATTGGGGATTCCTAGATTTCTGTTTTAGAATGTTCCTACAACATATCTCGGCTTATTAGTTCTAAAAGACTGGAGAAGTGATTTAAGTAAATCTTTCATTTTTATCAAAAAAACACTGCGTCGGAGACTTTGACAAACTCTCCTTTAAGGATATAAACGTTTATCTAAAATTAATAAATGAACCTCGATAGTGACGTTGCACTTCCAATATACTTAGTGATAATCCCACATAATTTACTTAATCTAAACCTTTCATTAGAACTTCCGCAGATAGTGGGCTTAGCGTATTCGATGCCATCTTAAGTGATGTAAACAAAATTCCAAGAATATTTCATTCTTCACCATTCTATTGAAACAAAATTTTTATTTGTGAACCGAACATTTTCAGATTCAGCATTCTTGTCATTTTTTATAGATCAACTTACACATAAACCCAAAATGACCAAAAAATGTAATACTTTTATTTTTTCTTATATTGACTTCTAAAATTTATGCTAAATGTTTTTTATAAGGCTCATAAAAAAGCAATTTGATTTCGTTCATTATTCATTCATGTTTTTCACAAACTTTTTGTTGTGTTATGTTACATCCATTGATAAAATTAATTGATCGAGTTGTATCCAAAATAAATTCTAATATCAAATAATGTTTATAAGCGATTTCACAAATTGTTTCCATTGTATAATGCAATATCTAGTTGGATTTAGCCTCCCAATGGAATTCATCTGAGTTGGCGTAATCTAAGGTGGTGTAATAAATGGAGTCGCCACTCTCCTCAGCGGGTCAAACTGCTGACCAGGCAGCCAGGTGACACCTTTGGGAAACTCATTCCACTCATCTGCCCCATACGATCAACGCCCATTCGTTTATACAGCACAGCTCCTCCGCAATCGTGTAGAAATTAAGTAGACTTTGAAACAATCGGGAATCATTACTATTTGTCGCTTATTTAAATAAATAATAATAAAACTATTATAGCTTAAAAATCAGGATTAATCCACGTCTAGGGACGGCTATAGCTTGAGTTTCCGCTTTAAATGGAGAAATGATCTTCATAAAGCTAAATAAATTCCGTAGGTGCCCAAAGCTTTTTTCTGAAAAATTATTTTGTTATTTAAAGAATCTTTCATCTTTATACATTCTTAAACATACCTTGATTAATTATAAATCTATAATTAATCAAGGTATGTTTATTAAAACATTGGGTACATATATTTATTAAAACATTCGGTACATATATTTATTTGTCATTGTTATAATCTAGGTTAAATAACTAAATAACTTTTATGTGAAGTTTTTTAAATCTTCTATCCAATTTTATTGTTAAATATACTGTTATTGATCCCTTTATTTTATTTTAAATAGAGATGAGGGCACGGAATACGTGTCTTATCGATATTCTAAATATTTTATAACTTATTTAAAATCCCGTGCTATGAAAATAAGACTAATGAGTCACATTTCCATATAATAAGCGTGAAAAATGTAATACATATATCAGATTTCTTTTCAATTTTCTTAAGCATTAGATACAATACTGGAATTGTATCTTGCAGTAAGGATGACATTATATATATATATTATAAAATAAATAAAAAACTAAAGGGCCTTCATAAAGCCTCGAAACCCATTGCGCATGACACTCGTTTCCCACACGGAGAGTTTCGGGTACGATTCCTGGTGAAGTTACAATTATTCTGTGCGATGTCTGGGGGTTTTGTGATGTGTTTGCTTCTGTAATTGGGCTTATTTGCCTGTCGAAGCGTGAAAAAAATATTAATGCAAGAAAATAAAATGTGGTTCAACATTGTTTTTTTTCTTACTCAACTTTACATTTTCAAAAATGTATTTTTTAAGTTTTAAACATTTTCTGTTTTAAATGAAGGTCAAAAACTCTTAATCGAGTAATTATTTTACATTAAGTATTATATTTTTAATTTGCATTTTAATAATCCTGTTAGATGTTTTTATGATAGTTTCTTGAATAACGTAAACAGCGATAGGTAAGTAAGATCATCAAAAAAAAATATCAAAAAAAATATCATATTTTTTTGAAAAACCGTGAACATTAAATATAATTTTTTTTAAACATAGTATGTTAGTAAGCCACACAAGCTATCTGCTTTGTAAAAGGATATGTGAAGCAAGTTTGCTTCTTGCTAAAATATTTTTTATAAACTCCTTTTTCTCATACTTTCCTTTTTTCTTGTTCATTGTAAAAATACTGGGTCGTCTTTTTCTATCGTATGAAAGCAGAGATATAATTGTATGTCAATAACGGGTTGTTAACAAAGGATTATACTATACATACTTGAAACACTAGCTTATATTTTTAGAAGTTTCATTACTTATTAGTTCATTTTATTATGTACATACAAAAAAAAAACTCAATTTACACAAGACAGGGATAGCTCAGTTGTAAGAAATCAACCGAAGAAAAAACTTTATCTAGTCAAATTTAAAAATAAAATTATATATTTAGTTTTAAACCACTTATTACTATATACTCGTCAACTAGTTTCGGTTGGTCTTAAACTTCATCAGGACAATCAATATATATATATAAAAAAAGAAACCCGTGTTTCCCTATCCGCCAAGTTTTCTCCACAACCAGATACTACTTATGGTGGTGGATAGCCCTAGAAAGTTCTGGAAGGAGAAGGTTCTAGAAAATTCCCGAATGTTCTATAAGGTTCTAAACTGAGTGGCGAAATGTGTCAGTGTGTCTAGAAGGTTCCTGTATATTCAATTTCTTGGAAGTTCTGGAAGGAGAATGTTCTAGAAGGTTCGCGAAAGTTCTACGACGATCGAAACAGTGTTCTAAAAATCTACGCGTGCGAAGCCGCGCTGGCACAGCTAGTATAATATATAGACTAATCTAAGTACAGACATTGACATAGGGAAAGAATATCGGGGAGGGACAGAATCTCAACTAGGTGTGGGGGAAAGGTGAGGATAAATATATTTATCTAATAGTATAACTTTAAAATTGATTTCTAATGCTTCCGTATTGTTATGTCGCAAACATATTCCGTTTTCGTATAAAATTTTGGCACCTTATTATTATCAAATGTGTGATCAAAGTTAATTAGATGTTCGGCAAATTTCAGTTCTTTTATTAATGAATTATAAATAAAACTATCAATAACAATAGTCAAATAATAAATAAACACATAAATGTATCTAATAGTCCGATTTTTGTTGTTGTTGTTCCCTCTCTATTCCCTTAACCCCCCCCCCTTTCTTCACTCCCTCCCCCTCCCTGTTCGCATCCTGTTCCTCCCTGATATTCTTTCCTTATGTAAATGTCTGTGTTTAGATTATTCTATATTATATTGTCCTAATGAAGGTTGAGACCAAAAGAAACTAGTGCTGAATATATATTAGTAAGTGGTTTGAAACTAAGTATTTAATTTAATTATTTAAATTTAATATACTGTCAAGCCACAAAATGTTTTCTTGCTTCGAAATTTTTTATCTAATAGCTTAAAGTTCTAAGAATAATTTGAATCATCTCGCGTTCAAAAATTCCAAAAATTCTACGAGTTATAGCGATTTAAAGCGGGCGTATTTATAGTTGAATTTTTATATATATTTTATATATATTTATATAATATATAAGTGAATTTTTAAACAAAATTGCCTCATTCTTAAACATAATTCTCGAAACTCCTTTTTCAGACTTTTGGAGAATCATCTCAAAAACTATTTGGCCGATTTTGTTCAAATTTCCACATTACCACATCCCCACAACAATTACCACATCTCAAAAGCGTCATTCCATATTTTCTCTCTTGACTTCAGAGGGCGCAATTGCACATTGCACTGCCCTATTGCCAACTTTAAATAACTCGACCAATTTTAATTAAGTAGGTAGAATGCTTATTATTATATATCAATAATATAAAACATTCTCTCTTTGTAAATTTAAAATGTTGTAAGGAAGTAAACAAAGAACTCAAATGAACATTAAGGGCCGTAAGAGCCGACACGCACATATTTTTCCAACGATTCGGGGTATTCGAACCGATGCGATGCAATGTTTGGTCATAACGACCGCGGCACCGGTGTTGGCGCCTAGCCATTGTTAATAGCAGGTCGTTGAGAATCGCTGTTTTGCCTATATGATAGGCGCATTTCATTTTATCACCTATGTAATAAAAATATTATATGTGTAGAAATAAATAATGCCGTATATAACGAAATAAATGCTTATGTTTATTCAAGCAAACAGTTTTAAACCAGTTTTGATATATGATGGTGACAATTATTTCAATATAATATTCTCTTAACATAGATTTAATTTGAATTGATTTAATGTCTGTTAATTGTGGGGTATAAAAATGCTTTGAATGCAGTCACACAGGATTCTAATTTAAAATTGACTAAATTCTAAATTTTATGTATCTATCCCTTCCATAATCATATTTCCTATAAATTTATAGGCTATGTTTCCTATAAAATCTCGAATTCAGTACATTATAATAATAATAATATTTTGATAATTTATATAGCGCCGTTTTCGCGAACCTCAAGGGCGCTTTAAATAATTTAGTATGCCTCGATGACTGCATTAAAGTTTTTTTGGATATTGCTGCCTTTGTTTTTATTCCCCACAATTGTAATTACGAACCGGCGGACATCTGCCATACGCTCTGTGGGTCTAGTTTTTTCATGAAAAATTTCATAATATATATTTTAAAATGACCATGAATTTTTGGAAACTTAATTTTTTGAAATAAATTTAAAAGCGTATGCAACCTGGTCTACTTTTTTTTCAAAATGAGAGCGGTTAAATTTTTTTTTAGATTTGGACCTGTAACGTACCTACCTGTACACCTAAGCTAAATACCTAACTATAAAGTTTAATAATATAAGTTTTACGAAAAGCCCAAAGCTTGAGACTTTAAGCTACCGAATTAAGCTTTATTACGACTTTTGTGACTTTTAAGCACACACTTTATGCTTTAAGCTTCTAGATAAAACTTAAGTCGAACTTAGAACTTCGGAAGTATATTTACATGAAAGCTAATATTATTTTTTTTTGTTAAGAATTTATATTTTCAAAATTGGCCAGTCGTGATCCATCTAGTGGCTAGGAAAATTCCCCCTCTGTTGTGTCCGTAGCTATCCAAAATTCTTTTGATATGTGGTGAGATTCGTATTCTTATTAACGCGACTAGACTAATATAGATCGAATTCTTACCTAACTATGGAAATAACAAACGCACGTAACTAATCCGTACTCGTCCTTCTAGAAACCGCTCTAGAATTCTACAGTTTCGCCTATATGAGAGATAGCCGATATCGTCCACGTCCGGAGTTGGCCTAAAAGCCAATTATATGCGGCGTAGCCTGAGGAATAAACGCTAGTAGCAAAACTCCCTTACATGAACCGCCATAACTATAATACCATCGGGGTTAAAATACTGTAATATAAAACAATACAATCGTTGCCAAGTTAACGGCATACGCTAAAGATTCCGCCCGCATTGATTATCAACATCTCATAATAGCAGCTTAGAACAGTGTCAGCACAACCACATGCGGCACCCATTTATGACAGATTTACAAGATATAATAGCATACGTTATATTCAAAACACAAGTAAGAAACCTACCAATAGCGCATCCCACGTTGTCCGATCTGCTCAATCTGTTCATAGTACATAGTAGAGGAAGACAAACATATTTATATTCACAACAACTAGGCGCAACAGAGGCTCAGGGCAAGCTTTGTCTGACATTATCGCAGCCCGAGATTCTAAGGGAATGGAAGATACAGATTTGTAAGTGAAATTTAAGAAGTGTCTAACCACTTCTGTTCAAACGTGGATTCTAGATGCCCCCCCCCCCCCTGTAGGGGGGAGGGGGATGCGGCCCCAGAGCATCGCCGCATCCGGTGGTTAACTCCTGTTTAGACATAACCTCCCACACTAAGCTGCAGACCAAGATCAAGCCGAGACTCTATTGCTCCTGCTGGAATCCCCCGAAGTCCTCGCTTCCCGGCGACAAACATATCAGGAAGAAATCCCGCGTCTGATATTGAGGTTTGTATAATATCCCGCGGGGCAGTCAAATTGACTGGTGTATAATGATGAGGATCCCACGTTACGGCTACATGAGCCGGATTATTATGATGTTTACTGCTGATTAAAGGGCTGAATGAACTAACTGGGTGACTGGAAAAGACTCTCCCTTGAGCGCGTCAGTCAGAGCCATGTTAGCATCGCCAAATATAGTTGATGTGATTGATCCCACGGTGTAGTCTTATTGACTAGAGATATTAAATGATGGTAAAACAGCATGATTATTACAGTTGATTGTGTAATTCCTGATATGTTTCTCGCTGGCCGGGAAAGGAGAACCCCGAAGGTCTCTGTATACAGCAAGTTAGAAAAGGTGGTGAATGATGAGTATGATGGTGTTAGTAATGTCCTCGCGCAGTGTATAGATTATTAAATTGCTTCCTGCTTCTCATAGTTGCTCGTCCATGCGGAACGCCCTGTCTCGTACGTTGATGAGGTCTCAAACGAAGGTTTTGATTGAGGTACGGCTACCTGAGTCTTATAGCTGACATTCATGAACATTCATATCCGGAGTTCGAGCTCGTCGGGCCAAGGGGAGTGAAAGAACGTAGGGGTTTCTTGCCTCCGGCTGTGTTTGAGGCACGACGCTCTGGTCCGATTCGAAATGCTTCACCTTTGCTTGACTGAACACATTTTAACTGTGTGGAGGCTTTGCGCAATTCTACTTAGACCCACCCAGAGTGTCCCCGCAGTCCCGTTCATCCCCTGGATCGAGAACACGCACCCCGTCATTTGATCCCAGTTACATACAACTATCTGTATCGCGAGTGTATCTCTTTCTTCAATCCCCTGCATTTGCTTCTCATAGTTGCTCGTCCATGCGGAACGCCCTGTCTCGTACGTTGATGAGGTCCCGAACGAAGGTTTCGATTGAGGTACGGCTACCTGAGTCTTTTAGCTGACATTCATGAACATTCATATCCGGAATTCGAGCTCGTAGGGCCAAGGGAGTGAAAGAACGTAGGGGCTTCTTCCCTCCGGCTGTGTTTGAGGCACGACGCTCTGGTCCGATTCGAAATGCTTCACCTTTGCTTGACTGAACACATTTTAACTGTGTGGAGGCTTTGCGCAATTCTACTTAGACCCACCCAGAGTGTCCCCGCAGTCCCGTTCATCCCCTGGACCGAGAACACGCACCCCGTCATTTGATCCCAGTTACATACAACTATCTGTATCGCGAGTGTTTCTCTTTCTTCAATCCCCTTCATTTGCTTCTCATAGTTGCTCGTCCATGCGGAACGCCCTGTCTCGTACGTTGATGAGGTCCCGAACTAAGGTTTTGATTGAGGTACGGCTACCTGAGTCTTTTAGCTGACATTCATGAACATTCATATCCGGAATTCGAGCTCGTCGGGCCAAGGGAGTGAAAGAACGTAGGGGCTTCTTCCCTCCGGCTGTGTTTGAGGCACGACGCTCTGGTCCGATTCGAAATGCTTCACCTTTGCTTGACTGAACACATTTTAACTGTGTGGAGGCTTTGCGCAATTCTACTTAGACCCACCCAGAGTGTCCCCGCAGTCCCGTTCATCCCCTGGATCGAGAACACGCACCCCGTCATTTGATCGCAGTTACATACAACTATCTGTATTGCGAGTGTATCTCTTTCTTCAATCCCCTTCATTATTCCATTTATACAACAATCACGTGACTAACCTCGAGAGTCTAGCGCCGGTAATAAGATCGCATTATGCTACGTTGGAAGTTATTATTGCACAACCGGACGAAATGCCTATTTCCCGCGATCCTATTCAATTTGTAAAACGCAATAATATGTATTTATATATGTTAGTAAAACGTTTGTAATGCAGAATGCACGTATGATGACCTCGCTTCTATCCCAAAGATAATTAAGATATAATCCCGACGTTACGTCCCGACATCAGTACTAATTTGTTTCCGCGTCCGTTACCGTCGAACTCTGAACCCACGTAATGAAATGAATAGTGATTATGTGACCATGACAAATTATGTAGCACGAACATTCCTTTTAATACACATAAGAAAACATCAGGAATAAATAATATTAAAGGTTCTTGTCTTATTTCTGTAGTTGGTCTGCTTCTGAGATGGCATCCTGATCCGAAGTAATATAACGGGTCCTCTCCAAAATTGAGCAATTACCAGCGCCTGTGTAGCCCTTCATTTCCCTTGTATATATATTTTAATATCAGCGCCTGTAAAACTGTATTAGATCCTAGAAACAAGAAAACTGTTCCCTCTACGCCGAGCACATACAGAACATAAACCCCTTCAATCTAGTTCATCCACGGTTATGCAAAAAGGCCAAAGAATAGTAATAGTAAAAGGTCCTTAACTGACAGAAGTTGAAGTTCTCTGCAAACTGCCCATATCATCTAGTGGCGCCTGTGTATTCCAATAACAACTTTCCAGTCATGCATTCAACATAACGTCCTCCTTGTGTGTATGCGCGCTGCAATATCTGCCATCCAGTTAGTGATTCCCAAAATAGTGTTTTCCTTGTATATATATATATATATATTTCAATATCAGCACCTGTAAAACTGTATTAGATCCTAGAAACAAGAAAACTATTCCCTCTACGCCGAGCACATACAGGACATAAACCCCTTAAAACTAGTTCATCTACGCCGTACAATGATATCACATGCAGACATGACCAATATAATTACAAATATGCTTGCGTCCCGCCGACTGGACGCCTGTGTTTTCCAATAACAACTTTCCAGTCATGTATTTAACATAACGTCCTCCTTGTGTGTATGTGTGCTTCAATATCTGTCATCCAGTTAATGGTTCCCAAAATAGTGTTTTCCTTGTATATATATTTCAATATCAGCACCTGTAAACCTGTATTAGATCCTAGAAACAAGAAAACTATTCCCTCTACGCCAAGCACATACAGGACATAAACCCCTTAAAACTAGTTCATCTACGCCGTATAGTGATATCACAAGCAGACATAAACAATACAATTACAAGTATGCTTGCGTTCTCCCCCACATTGGTGGAAATATTCGCATTCGTATTCACCGAATAGTAGGCCTGATATTCGTATTCATGAAGGTAGTATTCGTTGCATCAAGGTTATTATATTTACAAGTATGTTCAAGTTCCCCCCCCCACCTTGGTGGAAATATTCGCGTTCGTATTCACCGAATAGTAAGCCTGACATTCGTATTCGTGAAGGTAGTATTCGTTGCATCACTCTCAATAATAAAATCATATAGATAAACAATTACGGTAACTCATAAAAATATGATATTACCTATACTAAACGAACAAAACAAAACAATCTGTCATATTAGTAAATAACGTGATCACGGAAGACCGAAGGTTAACTACCCCTGAACAAACCGCGAACTGCCCACAATAATGGAAAATGTTGTAGAAAACATTTCAAATATCTAATATTGAATGAATAAAACAATGCCATATGAATAACTATCGCGATTACGGATGGCCGAAGGTTAACCACCCCTGAACACACCGCGAACTGCCCACAATAGTGAAAAATGTTCTAGAAAACATTTCAAATATCTAATATTGAATGAATAAAAACAATGTCATATGAATAACTATCGCAATTAAGGAATATATATACAATTCGAAACACGTCTTTATAAGAACTTGATAGGAACAAATCGTGTTTTCAACGATTGCCTAATGATACGCAATACAAACATGTAACGAGTTCAAATAAACCACACATTCATGTTTTAATAAAATAAATATAAAATCCAGATGCATTTTAAAAATATATTGTTAGTAGGAAACTTCTCGCACGATTTGAATTTATATCACTCTGACAATCGAGATATTAAAACCACATAAATGAATTATCCCCAAAATAATACAGATCATATAGAAATCCGTGTATTCGATCGCCAGTATAGATAACAAAGCATTCTTTTGCATAAGGATACATCCGCCCTGAAGAATCTCTCGTACATTCCGAACCTCGCGACATTGAATATACATAATTATTCTGAATTTTAAATCCCACAAACAAACACGAAACACCCTTCGTCAGTAAAGTATTCCATTTTAAAGCCTTTATATCTTTGGTAATATATGAATATCAAATTTAAATGATTTTTCATATGAACAGCGACAGAATTATATATTTCATAAGCGTTATGCAATAATTCACCCGCTGGAATTATCACAGTCGCCATATTACGATTTCTTGTATATTGAATCTGAAGCGCGTATAGTAATAATTATCCCTAGGCCCAAAATACGTAACAAAACAATCCACAACATGTATCTTGTTCAAATAAACCACATAAATACTCCGATCCCAATTATTTCCAAACAATACAAATCATATAGAAATCCGTGTATTCAATCGCCAGTATAGATAACAAAGCATTCTTTTGCATAAGGATACATCCGCCCTGAAGAATCTCTCGTACATTCCGAACCTCGCGACATTGAATATACATAATTATTCTGAATTTTAAATCCCACAAACAAACACGAAACACCCTTCGTCAGTAAAGTATTCCATTTTAAAGCCTTTATATCTTTGGTAATATATGAATATCAAATTTAAATGATTTTTCATATGAACAGCGACAGAATTATATATTTCATAAGCGTTATGCAATAATTCCCCCGCTGGAATTATCACAGTCGCAATATTACGATTTCTTGTATATTAAATCCGAAGCGCGTATAGTAATAATTATCCCTAGGCCCAAAATACGTAACAAAACAATCCACAACATGTATCAATATTTGTTACGATCCAGAAAGTTCTAAATTGAATACACGAAAAGGGCAATAGAAATAAATAATATTGAAAATGCTTAGCTGTATCTTCGAGTGTTGCTGCCTCTGTGACTCTCTGATGGTATATCGGTCCTCTCTCCACAAGAGCCTCCGGCCAACGTTGATGCTGAAGAAAGAAGCGAGATCCTCGAATTTGTATGGCTTATATAGTCTATATTTCTCGCCATTTTTGACTCCAACCGACGTGTAAAGGTAAAGTCTAACTCTCCGAAAGCCTCTGATTGGCCGAATTCGTTCCGCGGACAAAAGTTCCTGATTGGCTCGCTTCATCAGAATCATATAACATAAAGCCCGCTTTACACGCCCGCGTGCAGAAATAATAACGCTCGCCCGCACCTACTTATCCGGCAGATATTTAATTATAGAGTATTTAACGGTTTGTGAAGCTTCTCTTTACTATAAACTTTAGCAGATAGATATTTTCGTATAATTTTTCAGCAATGTCTATTTGAATAGGCCAATATCGTTACAGACCTAGTGAGCACACAGTCGCATACATCATCACAGTCGAAATCTATCAGATCCTTGCGGCTCTAGAATAGATAAACGTTGGAAGGTTTATAGAATTCAGAGAAGAGAATGTACGGAATTTTAAGGGGTGAAATCTTTATTTGTCATTTTTATGAATAAAAAACTTAAACTTTCGTTTTTATATGAATCTAAAATAAACCATAAACAAAACTACGCAGGAAGAGTAAAATGTTTATGTAGAATAGAGTGAGAACCCGACAACTTTAAAGTTCGCTTGTTAACTTATTTAATGCTGAGTGATACTTACAATATTAACTACTGCAACGTTACGTTCGCTTGTTAACGTATTACTCGCAACTTTGCAATAATTAATATTATAAGTATCACTCAGCATTATATACTCCAGTGTTAATAGCAGTATACGAGAATCTCGAGTTTGCATCGACTCGATAAGCGTTGTTTCAGTTTGCGTTGCATCAGAAATGTAAGACTGAAAATCTGTGACTCAATATGCGTCCTCAATAAAACACTGCTCAGATAAAATAAACCGTGTACCTCTTCAGACATGCGGTTGGTTTTCTAGGACTACGTATGTATTTAAAGGAATATTTATGTATAATTTATACGTAAAAACAACTTTTTTGTATAATGCAACATTTCTGATCTACATAGAAAGTGTTGTACCATTGAATTACAGGCGTAATTGTGGTGTTTTTAGAGCGTATGGAAGTAAGAGCAGAAATAATCAATTAAAAATTAGTAGACGCGGTTAGAAAAAGCTATGAAAAAAATTTATAATCATTATAAAGATAAAAGTCCGCTGTCATGAAAACCATAACGCGATCCATTAAACTGCAAGCAAAGAAACTTAAGCCATTTATTAAAAAAATCTAACTAAAGGCGTCCGATAATTTTTTATTTGAATGTTTATATTTTGCTTAAAAATATTCCCAGGTTTTCGCGGCCGTTCAGAATCTTGTGTGTATTTCACGGGTATTCTGCCGTGTACTCATGACCTCTCTGGCCCACGTTTCGGTTCCAGCACAACCGCCTGCAGGGCCTGTAGCTGCTAGTTTTATTATAATAGACACTGACAGCTGTAACGTCATTGTTTAGTCATCAAGACTGCATAAGAAACAGAGAAAATCAGGAAGAAACAAAAAATGTCAAAATTTAAAATATAGTTCAGTAGAACATAAAATGTGTTTGTAAAGGCCGGCGCCACACTGCGCGGATCTTCCGCCGCGTCTTTTTGTCGCGTCAAATCGGCAAAGTAAATGGATCGACCGATCATCCGCGCAGTGTGTTTGATAAGCGCATACTGTATGAAATATAGCTGCGTTCCGCGACGGAAGCGACGCGGCAGAAGATCCACGTAGTGCGGCGCCGGCCAAAGTGTTCAAGACGATTTCGGAACGCATCTCGTAATGCCTTAAGAATCTTATGGGAAAGTGCGATTTGCTTCGCGTTTTAGCGCTAGTTTTCCAGAACATTACCCTGATTCTGGCGCAGAATTATTTTTGTTTCTTTTTTTCTTTTTCTTTTGCTTGTTCATCTCGCAAAATACTTCCGCTCATCTAAATATATTTTAATTCTTCGGATTGGTGAAATTAAAAATCACAAACATATGCCTAGAATTCTGTTGAAGTCGTGTACAAATAATTTTAAAGACCTTTCCACTTTCAGTAGCATTTGATGAATAATGTCAAGCGGGACGTTGAGGTGTCGCCGCCGTGCGCCGCGCCGGCCACCGGACCGCACGGCTAGAAACAAAGGCTGGAGCCTAACAACTTGGATAATTTGCTGGAAACTTCTGGCGTTTCCTCGCCCGATAACTTATGAGGCAATGAAAAGTTTTATGCCGCTATTGTCAGTGCTGGTGTAGATGGATACCGTTTTCCGAACCACAGGCTCTGCAATACTTGAAATTTCTGGTCAATTGTCGTTTGAAAGCTCGACCGTTTCCCTTTTTAAATTTTATGTTTGTACTTTCATATATTTACAAGGATTTTATTTCATTATATTTTTTGACAAACTGACCGTCAGCAGATCGTTAATGACCCTGATGGATGGCCCTAGAGTGACATTAGAGTACAAAGTATGAATATTTTGTGAACATTTAGAATATGGTATCATTACACAATACACTTTTTACGATATATTAATAATAAATAATGACTTAATGATAAAATAAATTGTAAATTGTAAAATCAAAATAGTGCCAAGTATACGCTATAAATATTAAAGCACGCTGATTTAATAAACACATATTTTCATACAATACCGTAGGCAATCGATATTTCTAAGAGCATTAAATATTTTTATTTTAAAAAAATTATTACACTTTTGTGGGGTACAAAAGCAAAGGCAGCAATATCCAAAAAAAAATTAAAATTTTGAATGCAGTCACCGAGGATTAATGTAAAATATACTGAATTCTAGATTTTATGTATCTATTCCTTTCAAAATCATATTTCCTATAAATTAGTATAGAGTATGTTTCCTATAAAACCTCGAATTAAATACATTTTAAATTATAAGTCCTTGATCTCTGCATTCAATTTTATTTGGATACGGCTGCCTTTATTTTTATACCCTTCACATAATAAAAATAATAAACTTTCCTTTACAAAATTTTTGTACCTTTAATTTCCATAAAAAAGTTATGCACTTATTCACGACAGAAATATAAACATGGAAATTGGGATTTTGAAATCATGCCAAAATATTAGCATAGAATGCGGCAGTTAGCATGATTGGCAGCAAAACCCACTTGCTGTGTGAGGCGTGCATATACGAGTTGACTCCCTGAAAATATGGCGGATAAATGCATAATGCATCTGAGCCCGGCACAGCGTTGGGAACAATTTAAAATACATGAATTTTCCACAATTGACCGCTGGATTTCCGCTGTTGAGATGTGATGTAAATATGACAACGCAGTACTGCATCTATATTTAACATATGGGAGCAGTGCCTTTTAGAGTGGTGTTCTAAAAACTTCAAACGATTTGATTATTTTTATGTATATGCAGCGATTACCAGTTGCAGCTGTAACATTTCCAAATAAAATAATAAATAATACAAAGTATAATATAACCAAATATTAATATTAATGAAAACGTGCGTATAACTAAAATAAAAGTGGAGTTTTGATATCAAGGAATCGTTTGTGGAAGACTCTTCTTCTCGATAACGTCTATAATTTCAATCGAATTAACGACTAAAAAAACGTAATTACACGGGTGGAAGCCGGGCGCGAACTTCTGTCGCGCAAATGCCAGCGCGGAACGCTTTTAATGTTGCCACCTCCGCATATCTTAGCTTAGCAAAAACGCGAAACATGTTCCTAGATTTTTCACGGGTATACGGCTAGTTGTATAAAAAAGCCCCGAGGGGCACTAAATGAATATATAAATAAATAAATTTAGATAAATATTATTGATAAAATAATATTTTCATGTATTTAAAGTGAAATCTTAGTCTTACGATATATACATAAACTACCCTTAAGGTGACACATTCTAAAATCTGACTTACTTGGGACGAAGTTTAAATATAAATTGAGATATTTAGAAGTTTAGACCCACAGCGCCGGGAGGCAGGACCCGTAATCATTTGATTAATAGTCATCTATAAATCTCATGACAGAATGCTTTCACCATTTCACTCCATATTTGAATGTCACGCGTGAAAAACCGTTTGTCCGTTTATATACACACAATCAGATCGAATATATAAAATACAATGATTTATGGAGACTAATCGAACAATTAACATAAAAAATAACGTCTGAAAAGCCCATTCCACGGCGTATAAACTTGTACGGAGATGAAATAAGCCCTTCTTTAAGTGAATAGATTGGGTCACCGCGGGAGACTTTCCCTCTTTGCGTATATTAGACACGTTTAGACTGCGATCAAAGTATTTGTTCGGGCGTAATTAAATCAACTAGTAAAGAAAACGTATTTTCTACAATATACGTTACTTTTTTAAATTTTGTTCCAAACCAAGTCTTATTTCAAAGCGCAACTTATTTGTCGAAATACTATTCTTTTTAAGATTGACCTTTTCATAATTGTTGGCAACAGTATTAACATTTTCGCTGAAAATGGGGATTGTATCATCGGCGTATGATATAATGTAAACATCAGCATTTTAAGGATAGTTTGAACATTTGATTTACATATAGGTACTATGGCTTGTATAGGTCCCAGTATTGTACCTCAAGGTATACTAAAACTCAAAAATAAACAGTTCGCTAAGGCAGTTGTTTTAATATTCACAAACTGTTATTTTTACCCGAATTCTCTTTGTTTATTTTTATGTTTAGGGTGTGTAGGTATAATAAAAAATTGGAATACGGGAAAAAATACTTGATTTCCACACGCTGGAGACGTGGAAATCTATTTTCAAATTGATATAATGCAAAATTATTTTCAAACTGATATCATTTGCACAAAGAAAAAATATTTTTACGCAATATAAAGACATTAACATTTAACAAGAAAAATAATACCATATTAATTTAATTAAAGCAGTCAAGGATAAGGATAGCACAACTCCTGCGTTTTAAAATTTTAAAAATAATTTGTAAATGAAAAATATTTACCAATGTATACCGGAAATAAGGATAGGAAAAAAAATGTTGTGTGTAATAGTTGCGTCAAAAACAAAAATTATTTGAATATATTTTTTGATGCCTCAAGGTAGTGTGACCTATACATATCATATAAGGAAAATTTACGTTAATTTATATAAGATGACTAAGTCTAACTAATTAACTAATTTTCACTTAGTAAAATACGTCAATGTCCGGCTCAATAATAAAAAATTCTTGCAAAAGATATAACCACAGGCGGAATGATTATGAATACTGGATGAAAAAATAACCTGTGTTACCGCAATCACGGGATCGTACGGACGTAGGAACGGAAGATCTTTAGTATTACCGAGTTATAAGCTAACCTAAATTATCCCTACTTATCATTGTATTAATATTTAATGAACTCATTATTCGTTTTAATACTATTAATAATTAATGTCGACTGAAGCCATTCAATTATTAAATAGTATTCTTTACATGTTCGCGCACCGAGAGACGTTCTCTACCCTGACTCAATCCATTTAATGGAACCTGACTTTAGCCCTTGAGACTAGAACTCGAATGACGGGATTTTCACAATTATTGTCTGTGAAACAAGAGCGCTTTCATAACTTCGTCTAACTTACTATCTGAATTTTACA
Source organism: Agrypnia vestita (assembly GCA_016648135.1). NCBI lineage: Eukaryota > Metazoa > Arthropoda > Insecta > Trichoptera > Phryganeidae > Agrypnia > Agrypnia vestita. The sequence continues at coordinate 25,557 of JADDOH010005926.1, forward strand.
AAAAAAATGCATAATCTATGGGCGAGAGTTAAAATGTCTCATTTTTTACTTGAATAATAAATAACCTACTTTATTGTCGGAAATATCATCTCCTATTTATTCCAAACGAGTTTCGCAACATATGGAATAATATTTTAAATAATGGTCTACACAAAAATTTTCAATTCTATTATCGTAAACTGAATAAGAAGAAGAAGTGGAAGGGAATCATATTCCTGAGTGGACGCAACCGACAGGATAGGAACGACAGATTAGGTAGGATTGAATAAGGATCTGGCTTACCTGAATATCCTCGAGCTGAACACCGATATAGCACTCTCACTTACCCTTTGAGAACGGAGTTTTTTGGAAACTTCCCAGGCGGCTTATACGCATGGTGTTTCATAACAATAGATGATTCCGATTTGTGTATGATGACAGCTTGTGGTCATTATTTGTATCTGGAGAGTCATTTTTCTAACGCGCCATCTTTTTTCTATTTTCTGGCCGCCGCTCCGACTACTCACTGCTTTACCGACACAAGGGCTTGATTATCTTTCGGGTTGCGGTCACTATGAAGACGCGCTCGCCACTCTTGGATATAAGATAATGCCAGAATGAACAGGAACACGATAATTAGGTGGAACAAAGGAGTCAAGTCGCGTCAACAAGAAGCGTTTCTAATAATTCATCATTTTATTTATATTTAAATAAGATTCTGCATTTCTGAACTCAATACATCACACACACACTATGTATTGTACTAACGTGTACATACTTAAATATTGCGAAAAATTACCCATCTTCAGTTTACTTTATTCATTGCGAATTTAACGATTTTATCCAATACATTTTCATATTTTATCGTAAATTTTTTCATAGTCTAAAACGAAACTGAAAATGAAAAAGAAAAACGTATTCATTCATGAATTTGTTTCCAATGTACCAAAATTGAAACTTTGTTTAATAAAATTATTCCGAAGTTTATCGTGTAGAGTATTTATTTTTTATAGTCAAATTTCCATCTTATTTTATCTCCCCCCTCCTCCTTTACACTACCCCTTTCTAATGATATATTTTCTATAAAAATCCACTCCGTTTCACCGATCTGATCGAAATTTTGTATACGTAGGCCACATTTCCTCCCTGGGCATTTTATCCATCTATATTAAATCTATATTAAATTAACACGTTTTTATTAGATGCTTTGCAAAACAATGGAAAATATGTTCCCCCATAAATTTATTTTTAAATTAATTCTTAACTCGTGCAACGCCGGGTATGAACAGCTATTTAATAATTTATTTTTTTTTATCAGAATTTTTTTTTTCAAGTTTCAATTTTTAAGAAACTTTAAATTTTTGGAATCATCATTAAGATAAATTATAGATGTCTCACAGAGACGAAGCTATTTGTATGAGAAAGTATCTGTGGACTGACATGAGTGTTACAGGACGACCTGTCTTAAGGCTGGTTTAAGTGATAATTTTACATAAAGTAACGTTCACGATTCCACCCAAGATCGCTCACACATATATCAAAGCTTGGAAATTGTACATATGGTTTACCTTTTTCTAATTTTTATAACTGTGCCATCTGTGGGTTCTTAAAATTTTGTCATTTCCATACCTAGATGTTTAATATTTTTACTATAGATACTCAAAAATATTTTTGAATAGACAAACTGCTGACAAAATGATTGACAATGAAAAAAAAATAAGCAAATACTTCGTGTACAATCTTTTCAAATGCTTTTAACAAATTATAGATATTTATTCCTTTTTTATTTTGTACCTCTGCCTATACATATAATTTATTATATTTTCTGATTAAATTTTGATGTGACAATGACAGACAGTCTTCCTTTTGATACAAGTTTATCTCCTTCCATGTAGAAATTTAATATTTGTATTGATATTGAATAATAAGATACTTAATGAAATATTATTAGAAGATAATGAAGCGTACATAATATATAATAAAAAACGTGAAGAATTAATATGGTTGTATTTTTAATATGCTTTGTTTTATAATGGATATATCGAGAAGTATGTGCATGTTTCCTAGTAGACCATTTGAGAATCCTTCGGGTACTTGAAGATAATTGAAAAGGGGCGAGATGACTTTCAACTGAGGTGAGTTTTCTCGGGATAAATGTTGACTTGTCTTCAGAATTGAGAAAGCAATTCTTTATCTCGGCTCAAGAAGAGACGAAGATTACCGAAAAGCCTACCTTTTGCTCTCGACATTTTTCTCCAAGATTTTCCTTTTCTTTTTTCGAAAAGTAAGTCATACCTACACGAAGCAGTATTTTATTTTAGTAATTTATGAATAGAAATTATTTAAAGCAGATAATAAAGATATACCAGTGACGAACAGTCCGTAAAATGCATATCATTGTTTAATGCCTGCACCTATACCAAAAAATAATTAAAGCGACATACGCAATACGTTTCTAAATCATTTATGAATTTCATCTTGGATGCCGTGGCGTGAAATACTTCGATAGAACTGCAGCTGAACCAGAATTCTAATTGTTTCAAATAGGAATGAGTTTCAACGATGTCAGGAATGAATTTTAGTCTTCTGAGATCCATTTTTTTCGTATTTCGTACTAGGTTATTTCAATTTTCATTTCATTGAGAGCATAATTTTTCTACTCATATACATCCTTATACACTCGTGTACATTTGTCGCAGAATTTCTTCGTTGGTCACTAGATCCTTATAAAAGATTTCGAGCATATACCTGTAAATCCACATTCTTTCAATATTTTGATAAGAGCGATTTATTTATTAGTGATTAATTATTTTATTAAATTGACAAAGTCACTTGACACGAATTAAATTAATACACTATTCTTGAAATCACACTATTTCGCAATTTATCACTCGTCAACTTAATTGCGCAGCGTGGTGCTGCTTTATATACGTGATACGTTGGTTTTCAAATTCTCGAGAACAATATTTTATTTTCTAGTTTTTTTGAGGTTTTTGTCGCTTCTAGGCTGTTCTAGACGTCTCCCAAATGTTGTAGTTAATCCTAGAGTACTGAAGGGTGTTTTAGAGCTTTCTATAGTATTTTTCTAATGTGATCTATTACTAGGAATTCGGACAGTGCGTAATTCCTTCTGCTTACCATTTCGTTACACTATGTTAAATTAATCTTTTTATCTTGCTGTTAAATTAAAAAATCTGTAAAAGTATTATCTTATTTGTGTTATCCTATAATTGTGGGAGACATCAACTAATTTTTTCTGTATTCTTTTCTAGCCATTTATTTACGTCTTCGTGTTGGATGACCAAATAAAAAAAATATATATATATATCCTGTCAGTCATATTTATATTTCAAACACACCGCGAAGTCACGAAACGTGCCGGCTGTACTACATTGGTACTGTAAAATCGTTGCATTATATTTCCATTCAGGTAATACACCCGCCTCCTCGCGACAAACATACGAACATCTCGAGAAGTACAAAGAATTGTGTCCAACCGAGTGCAGCACAAAATTGCAATAATGATTATTATTAATTTGTTACACGCAATAGAGCGCGCAATTTTTTATATATATCTGTGAATGAACTAGTTATTTATATATTTATCTATGAAAATTCTTAAAAAAACTCGGATATATTTAACTACTAGGGACTGCACGCCCTTCGCCAGCTACGCTTCTCATTCACAAACATTCACTGGGAAATATACACGCTACGTTATCAGCTTTTTAAATTGATTAATGAATCTAATAATCACGACGTGACCTCAATGTTGAACATTGTTTAAATAAATAGGTCTCCCAGAGGCGAAGCTAATTTACATGTGGGAAAAGTGGAAGGGAGTCTCTTATACGATGACTCAAGGCTTACAACCCGTATAAGTTAGTATACATAACTTTCGTAACTAGTAATGATACCTCTACATTTTAATTTTTAAAGTGGAGTTTTTTTTAGCAATATTTTAACGTATATATAATTTTCTTTCGAATTATTAAACATATCTATTAGAATATGCCTGAAAATCATTCTTTTCAATTTTTAACTCCTATCATATATAAATTAGCTTCGTCTCTGAGAGAATTCTATAATTTATCCTTAATTAATTAATCATGCCTCTGGGGACAAAATCCAGTAACTGTTTTCTTAGAACATACTTTCATATAAAAATATTGTTTAAAAGTACAAAGTTGTTCACTTTTAATTTTTTTCACTGTTTAAATATTTAGAGATTTTTTCCCCTTTTGGTTCATCGAGTCTGAAATACATCAGCTACGGTTAAATTTACGGAATATTAATGGAACTTAATTATTAAAATTACCCGTAGGCAAATCATCGGCTCGAAAATTTTGGAAAGCCAAATATTGCAATAATCTGCTTCATGTTCAAAAATCAGTATGATTTATTTTTTCATCACATTCAAAGCTTTAATTTAAAACTCTTGCAGAAGGAAAAAAGATTAATACTTTTCAGAAATTAAAATCATTTGACGGAAGGATCCCATTCAATTTGACGGTGTATTTATTTTATAGAAAATGTATTGAATTTTACTGAGAAGCATGGACATAAAATTAATTTTCATATTTAAGGACAGTTTGACATTAAATTTCTTAAACATGTATATTTTGTGGTATTTTCATAGGTATGGAACATCTATTCTATCTAAATATAATAATTTCGTTGTCTGTCTCTGTAAGTTCGTAATTTTCTTCAATTCACGCCTAAAAAATTAAATTACACGACCGGACTCGAACCTCGAACACGCGAACAGCAGCGCGGCGACTAGGCGACAAAGCCACCATCGCTTCTCTATGGTCCGTCAAAAATATACTATATACAGGGTTATTTGGAAAACATTAATAAACTCGCAGGACTATACTCCTGCCTTAATTATAAGTCAAAAATGTTCAAGCTATTACGACCTCATATCAATAGTTAAGGAGATATGCGACAACAAAATTTGCATTTATTTTTTCAATATTTCTGACTTATTTTTTGTAAAACGTTGGACTGTCATTACAGTAACTTATATCAAGTATGAAAAATACAGTCCTTTTGATACAAGTCAAATCTAAATACTTTCTGTTAAATCGAACCACAATCGTTCAACTGAATGTCTTATATAGCTATTTAGTAATATTTATATATATAATGTATAAATATTACTTAATAGCCACAGCCTCGATAATTATATATCACAATATATAACGAGTATACGTGAATATTTTAATTTACAAAAAGACTTGGATGCGTTAGTGGACTAGACTAAGGAGAACAATCTGCATTTTAATATAAAAAAGTGTACATTATAAAGTTTCTTATAGCCGCTCAATAACACCAATAAAGTTCGATCAATAAAGAAAAAAATTCACGCAGTGCTGAGATCAAGGATCTCGGTTTTATCTTTGATGCCAGACTGACTTTCTCAAGTCACATAAACCAACTAGTTACAAGCTTTTAGATTTCGTAACACATAGGTAAGGTATATCAAAAGGATTTTAAAATGAGAAGTGCATTGAGCAAATGTACAATTTCACGCGCTATTTCACGTCCCAAATGCAGAACGGATGTAATGAATAAGCACACCATAACGCGTAGTGTGCAACTTCTAAATGAACTGAGCGATCATGTCGATGTATTTAATGATAGTATCGAAAGCATCAAGCAGCGGATCACCTCCATTTAGCTACTCCAAGATATACTTGCATTGCAAATGGAGCAATCTGTAATGCAAAAAAAATATATAGTATTATACAGTTTGTTTCTTACACTTAACAGAGTACTAGCTGTAACCCGTCAAAAATTACGGTACTTTTACACGTTCGGTTCGTTCGTTCCGGTTCGACGGCCGGTTCCCAAAGAATAAATTTTGACTTATTTTAGTCGACTCCCATGAAATAGTAAACGACTTTTATCAGAATATTTTAACATTTTTTTTATATTTCCCTGCCGGCAGTTAAATTTAATCCCGGCGATTGTTCTGGGCGGAACATGAAATGGTTCGCGTCTTCGCTAAGCCCTAGTATATATTTAAATATCTTTATAAATATATAGTCCACAGAAGGGTGGCGATAGCAACATGCGTTGGGTGGCCGGTTCGGGTATGCTGGCCCGGGGCTTAAGCACCATCTCCGACCGTTTAATTTGTTATTTAGCCGTAAATTCGAACGAAATTATGGACGTTACACTAAGTTACAGATAGATGGATAGACAGACAGACGAAAGAACAGACAGATGGACGAACAGACGACAGACAACGAAATTATTGTGTTTGGTTATAGCAATGAATAAGTAAACTCAAAAAGGCAATCTTGACATCACTCAACGATATAAGAAGTAAAATACGTCTTGAATTTTTTTTTTAGTCAGGAGGAAATTTTCCGAGTACATTACCCCTTAACCCTAAGCATCTCAAAATATACACTCGGTATTCTAGAAAAGCCACCTTCCCGGGGGTATAAGAAAGCCATTACAATGGCGGGCTTAAAAGTCACATTCAAATATTTTAGGTCAATCTGATATGGAAATTCAGGAAAGGGTACGTGATCATGATCTCAATACGTTTTAACTTTTCCTGAACACTGACCCAACTTTAGGATCTTTCGGCCCCAGAGGGTTCCTTTTATTCACGCTCAAGTTTTTTTATGAATGAAATAATATTATGCGATTCTTTGGAAATCGTGATGTATAAAATCCACAATCCGTTTAAGTTTCAATGTTTATTTTTATGTCATCGTAAAATGTCGTTCTACGGCCCGGATTGACATACTGGGCAGGCGAAATAGTCATCCGACGATCTTTCAATTAATAAATGCACACGAAAAAAATTGCTTTGTCTACTATCCATCGAAAAATGTTTACATTTCGATCTACGGACAGATTTTTTCCAGAAAATTCCAGAGTTCAATAAAAATCTCCGGGATTTTCACAATTTGGAATTATTTAATGCTGGAGTAAAAACACGCACGTCCAAAGTAGAGATGGTATTTTAACCGGTGACACACTTACCGTTATTTGAGATTTTTATCCGATTTTTCGCAATTCGACGGGCAATCACCGGTATTAGCTTTATCTCAATTACCGATCATCCTTAAATTAGATCAAAATTACGGTTTGACGATCACTAGTCCATAGACGGTTTGAAATATAAACCATGGTAATTAGATTTTCTGGTATGTTTTCCTCGTCAATTAATTTACTTTTCACCCTGGTGTAGTTAATGAATAGAGCTCTTTTATATTTTATGATTATTGTTAACTTAGTTATTGCTTTTTTTTAAATTTATTTGCATAATTTCGATCACGCCATAATAACTCAAAGAAAAATTTTAATGTTTGATTTCAATTTCTATTAGGATTAATCTCGTATCTTGGAAGAGTTCCCGCAGACGAAATCGCGCTGATTATTAAATGTGTAATTACTTTCTTTAACGATCCAAGTCCCGAAGTCACGCCGCGAGCTGAAGGCACATTATTGACACTGCCGACGGCGGTTGGAGATAACCGAGCCCCGATAAAGGGATTTAACTCGGTCCGACGGGATTCTGCAAAGTTTCCATAAACTTATCCCAAATTAAGATGAATTATTTAATTACGAAGTCGATCGATGTTAAGAGCTCAGCAAGTTCCCGGGGAACATTAATTCTGCAATATCCAGAGAGCGGAAGGCACACAATATTTGAAACGTATAACTTATGCAATAATGCACTTTTAGTTTTAGTACCGGTTGTACATTTATACATTTTTAGATTTAATTTAAAACGGTAAAATTAAATGGAACGATTACACTACAATTCTTGTCTTTACTATAAAATTGTAATCTGTAAATAAAATCGGGTAAGTGTAACGATCTGAAAAAAAATCAATATCACATTTGTAATTCGCTCTTCCACCTTTGTGATGCATCATAATAAAAGTAGAATGTATAGCTCCCTAATAACAGGCCCACCATAAATAATTGAAAGGTTTTGTTGAAAATAATTGCCCATGAAATATCGCTGCGGAAGTAATGAATTACCAGGGCCGGCGGCGGCGGCCGGGCTCCGCGGAGTTGCTCCGGCCCGTAGGAAAATAAATCGGCGCCTTTCATATTACGTGTGCCTTTGGTGAGCCGCTTTTTAGGAACCCTTTAACGATCTGGTCACCTTAATATTGAAATTATGGTCTGCTAAGCTATATTGGAAAATGCTGAGGGAGGGAGAATTGAAAGACAGTATTGCATGAGGTAATTTAATACGTCAAAAGAAAATATATACATGCGTAGAAAATGGTGCCGAGTTAGGCGCCCCGACCTACATTATTTTTTATTAATATTGATTTGATAATTTAGTGTACACTGCGTATTTCAGCTCTCACGAATTGAAATGGTGTCAAATTGTCCGGTAAGGTAGGCCTCTGCACCGTAAATCGTGCCCTCGGTGAGATGAAACTAATAAACTTCAAACCCAAGAATAAATCCGTTCGTTTGTCAATGTCATGACCTTTATTTATTATCAAACAAAACCAGTCGTCTATCATAGTATGATATAAATGAACGAATCAGTGCAACGGTTATATATG
>JADDOH010005927.1:0-11795 GCA_016648135.1 Agrypnia vestita
TTTAAGGCACTGTTTTCAATATAGTTAATGTGTAATCTGTAACATATTTTTAAAATATTTTTACACTCTGCCCGAGTTTTGCTAAATTGAATGTAGTCTTCGACTGAACGACTGTCTTTGAATTTTTTATGTAGGGATTTTTTTAGTTTAATTAGTTCTACCGAATCACTCGTAAACCATTTTGGATATACATTAGGTTTGGACGTAAAATAATTCCTATGATATTATAATAAGTCAATGTATAATTCCATTCCTAATGTGAGTCAGTCGCCTGCGGATAAAAAGAAGACGGAGGTGGTAACATTGTCCAATCATTTTTTGGCTTATGATTGTTAATTTAACTTCCGTATTTATTGACATTTTTTCCCATACAATTACAATAGCTTTTATTTATAGATTCGCACCAGGTATATTTAGATGCAAATAAAAGTGGGCAAAAATGGCAAATATTGCAGGTAACTTCGCCAACATAAGAAAATTCGGTTTTCGACATTTTTAGTGTCGTTCATATAAACGTTTCTTGACATTAAACAAGTTTATCCTTCCGTACTATTTGTTTCGTGAAGTATCAAGATTGATTAAAGTATAATGGACAATTTTTGAACATTTCACGTTAACCCTAAAAGCATTTGTATGTTGAAATGACTCGTGGAAAACAAACTATTTAAAGGAATCATACTAAAATAAATACTGAACAAAATGTGTATTATAGATGTCTCATAGGGCTTTCGATCTTTCGTGCGGTTGGCTTATGTGATCACTTTACACAATGCAACGTTCACGAATTCCACCCATGAACTATCTTTTTTTTTTCCTTAAGAGTCTACGATTTGGAAATTGTATATGTTTGACTTGCATATCTCGAGTATATGGGCGGTGTGTTTCCGCCACGTGCTACCGCCACCTGCAGTCGAAAATTTTACCATCCCCATAAATCAATACCTACCGGTGTCGCCATTATTAATGAGATAATTTATGTTTGTTTGGACTTTATAGCAATATCCTTCATCTATGTATATGACATTCTTCCGAATTATTAACATTACACTAGAATATGCCTGAAAAATATTTTAGAACACTTTATATATTCAGGATAAATAAATAAATTAAATAAAGAAATAAAGAAAAGACCTATCTGACCCGGACATTGCACGCTTATTCCATAGGACCCGGCGGGTAACACAGGCAAAGTTTCCTCCCTCTCCCTTTACCCCGCCTACTCCGCTGATATATTTCTATACAAATTTTTACCTTCTGACACATCTGACCTAAATTTTGCATATTTATTCTTTAGGACTCGGAAACATAGGTCCATATTCCTCTCTCCCCCTTTGCCCCAATCCCTCAACTGATATAATTTCTATACAAATCTATACCGTTTGACAGATTTGACTCAAATTTTGCATACCTACTTATTCTTTACCCAACACCACCTCCGATATACTTTCTAAGGCCCGGTTGCTTCAAGTTCGATCAAAGTAAGCGTAGAGTTTAAACTCAAATTTTTAGTACTTTTTTCAAAAATGGGTAGTTTCAACTCGGATTAAGCGAAATCGGTCAGAGAATTCTGAGCGGAAATTTTAGATTAAACTCTCGGTCAGAGACGCACATGCGCACTGCGCAATATAATTGACATCTGTCAATAAAATATATTTTTATTAATTTTTCGACATTTTCCATACAAAGTGTCGAAATGTACAATATTATGTAGGGTGACACAGGCTTTTCTGACGATCGACTGATCCTACAGTATATCCTTAACAGGAGAAGTAATTTACTTAGACCTCGAACAATACTTTTTTGTCAGAAGAAATTGATCTTTCCGCAACTCTAAATGAATTTTACCGCAGGGCATTGTCGACAATATTTTTTTCAAGGTTTCTATTTCACTCGGGTTTTGATAATTTTACATTTATATCGATGAAAGGTGCGTAGATGATGCATCTGGACTGAGGATAGGGTCAGCCATTATCAGAGCAATGGCTGACCATAGACCACATTTTAGTCGGCCGAATTATAAAAATCAGAAATATATTTGTCATTATGTCCAAACAAAATATCAAGTTACGACAAACGCTACTAGGTACCAGATTTGGTAATTGCTATATCGTAGGAGACCGGGACTATGCCCTCAAACCACATTTACATCAATTTTTAATGCTACAATGGGCCCGAAGGCCCAGTTTTAATTTCGGTCCGACAAGAACACCTAGATTTTAAAGAAATCAGAAAGATGTATTGCGACCTCACCGGGAATCGAACCCGGAATTCTCAGTATGCAGAGCCAGTGACATGGCCACTGGTTTGGTCATGTGGAACAGATGAGCAAAGAAAGGATGGCAAGGAAAATTGTTAATCGAAAGCAGCAGAAGCAGAGGACGTCCGCGGAATAATAGTAATAAAACAATATATTCGGTGAATGAAATTCTTTTATTTTATTGTATTTTATATACCTACTTATCTTGTTCTTTATATACCTACCTATTAACAGGAAAATGAATATTTTAATAAAAAATACAAATTGTAATAAGATTAAGCCAGATCTTTTTGGCATTATGCCTTTCCAAAACAACTTCGTGAATTTCCTGCCGATTCTTTAGATAGTTGGGTTTTGAAAATATCTAACTGAACCACATATAATTTATTCTGCACATCTTTTGGATTCACTTTTCTTGTTACCTGCAAACAAAAAAAAGGTTATATACATAAAACTAAAGAAATACAATACAAATCAAATAAAAACATATTGTTCTTGCAAACACTAAATAGGTAAGATAACATTTAATTTCGTCAATAACTAACCTTCCTGGCGCATTTCATCATATTCTCGAATCTTCTTCGAAAATCTGTTGGACAGTACGCATTTAGGCGGGAACAAAGCCACAAAACATTAAATTAATTGCGTAATGCGGTCCACTAGTCTCCTTTCATCTTCTTGTGGACATCTTCAGTAAATCAGCATTGTTGATGATACGAAGTTCATGCATCGAAACATTTGCTTGCTATCAAATGAAATTTAAATTATATTTTGCCATATGCAAAATTATTTTGGCGTGAATTTGTCTATGATTTTTCTTTTACACAATTGCAACACCCCTAATCCGATTTTAACAGATTTTTAGTTTGAAACAACTCAATTCTGCGAGATTTCGCGTGACCTTGAGGTTAAGCTCAGTTTAACCCAGGATTTCCGCTTACTTTGATCGAACTTGAAACAACCGGGCCTAAATCATTAGATTGTGTTCCGTATTGCGTTCCGAACCCGTATAATCGTGCATATAAATATTCTTATAGAATTGCTCCAAGCATATCTTTCTGCATTTGCTTTAACAACTTCGATAAAGACATGTAGTCATTCCCCACCACTCCCGGACATCCAATCCACGTTTATTGTAATTATTTTGACGTTTTGCAGCACAATGGCACCTTCCCACCTCAATTTTTTAAACTCAATCTCTTACCCGGATAACGTCTGGTACAGACCGCTAGTCAGTTTATTTAGCATTATATTTATATACATTCTAAACCAATATGTAAATATTAATTATCACAACACGCCAAAGAATTATTACTTCTACAGCACGTACATACTAACTTGAATTTTTTTTAAAGGCCGGTTCCAATACGTTTAACTAGTTTAATTAATTTACTGTGGGCTAATAAAAATAATAAAAACAACGTCTATTGTAAAAAAAAGGTTTGTTTATTAATGGAGAATATATGTATATAAAAAATTCATTGTGTAGTTAAAGTTCTTAAATGTACCTTAACTAGAGGATAAATATGTTATAAATTACTCGAGGGAAAATTCTTCTGTTATGACCCGATCCCCTCACTTATGGACGGAATTTATTTCATCTCTGTACAAATTTATACAATGAGTTAAAAGCAAATGACTCTGTCGAATTCAATAGCCTACAGTCGCTTTTGATGAGCCTGGTAGTGTATTTAAAATTATATGATCATATTCATCAATTTCTACATTAGCTACAAGGCACTTTGAGTAAAATACTCTCATGTGTTGTGTGTGCACTTATCGTTAAGAATTTGGTATGAAGATATATATTTTTTAGAATGTTTTGATTATTGTATCTGATGCAGCTGCCAGTGCTAGCAGTATGGATTCCGGAAGCCCTGACAGCCCCTCCATCAAGCCCGAGCCAGGGTTTCCAGCCGGGAGCGGCGATGAAGAGCTCTACACTGAGGTGAACAAATCCTATCCCGACATCAAGCAAGAGTGCGCGGAGTACTCCAGGAGGGCCGAGCAGGACAGCGGTAGTACATTTAATATTTGTATCTACAGATCTGCACACTGGCGGTGCCATGGCATTGCAGTGATGGACTTCTAAGCGGAATAAAGATGAAAGACTTTCCATGCATAATAATGAAATGAAATGTTTTCCTTCTATTGACTTATTTTTTTTTTCTTTAGATGAGAATTTTTTGGACGAGAAAAACGATTATAAGTATTTGTTAGGAAGTATAAGAAATATATTTAAAGCGTCCCCATAGCTCAGTGGGCAATACACATCAAGGATTTCGGGTTCGATTCCCGGTGCGGTCACAATACTTCTACGTGATTTACTCAAGTTTTTGTGATGTAACGACTTGAATTGGGCTTTTTTTCTGTAAATGTGTTTCAAAACGAAAATAAGAAAAACAAAGAATTTGTTATAAGTAAATTATTAAATGTAATATTCTTCTTCGGGATGAGGAAACTCCAAGTAAAGACTTGCTTCTCGTAAGTGTTTATTGGGTGACAATAATGGTTTAGACAAACGGTGTACAGTAAGATGCGGTCTGAATAACAATCGTAGTAAAAAGAGAGAGCCACTCGACATTCACGCGCCTTTTATACCTTCTCTCTCTCTGTCATGCAGTCTCTTTCTGGCGTTGCGACATACGTTCCTCAGATCTATCACATTAAAGTAAACTTATTTTTGCAGATACCTCTAAAGGACACCCAGACCGCAGTAAAAATAAATCCAAGAGACCTACCAAGACAATATTATCTTGTTCACAATGCGATTATACTTGTTCCTTCCAATCAAAGTTCAAGCGACACACACAAATACACACAGGAGAGAAACCTTTCTCTTGCTCTCAATGTAATTATACTTCTTCCTATAAATCAAGCTTGAAGACCCATCTACTTAAACATACTGGGAACAAATATTTCTCTTGCTCTCAATGTAATTATACTTCTTCCTATAAATCAAACATGAAGATCCACCTACTTAAACATATTGGAAATACACCTTTCTCTTGCTCTCAATGTAATTATATTTGTTGCCGGAAGTCAATCTTAACTTAATCTCTTCCCCGGATAACGTCGGGTACAGACCGCTAGTCAGTTTATTTAGCATTATATTTACATACATTTTAAACCAATGTGTAAATATTAATTATCACGAATAAATAATGAAATAAAACAATCAACTTTGTTTTTTTCCACTTATATTTAAGCCACTTGTTTCACTACATGTTTCGGAAACGTCCGTTTCCTTCATCAGGTGAATTAAGACTGAGGTATGTAGGAATGGTTGTCTGGTGTGTGTGTTGTGGAATCGGTAGAAGTGGAGGGGGTATCTAAGTGGTGGGAGATCGGGAACATTGTAAGAAGGGGTGATGTGAAGGGTTGTATTTGATTATTGATTATGTTATTTGTTGTGTTTATGTTTTTATGAATTTCAAGTGTTTCTAAATTATTTTGTTTAAGGCCGTATGTCTGTTTATGTAGGATGTGTATTTTTGTATTGCTGAAAGTGTGGTTATTTTCTATAATGTGATTGGCGTATTCTGAAAAATTGTGATTTGTGAGGCACCTTTTATGTTCTTTGAATCTTTTTTCAATTGATCTGCCTGTCCTTCATATATATGACATCTCACAATCTCCGCATTCTAGTTTATAAATACCACTACAATGTAATTTGTTAGGATTTTTAGATTTACTATTTTTCAATTGTTTTTCGATTGTATTGTCCGTGTAAAAAGCTGGTTTTATATTATTTGGTAGTTTTCTGGTAATGTCGTATGATATTGTATCTATATGAAGTATTTTTCGCCAATTATTGTGTGTGTCTTTGGTAAAAGAGTTGTATATATATTTTTTTATTATGTTTCTTTGGATTTTTTTATTTAAAATTTTTTGTATTGTATCTATTTTGTAGCCGTTGTTGAGTGCTATTGTTTGTATTGTTTTTAATTCTCTTTGGAAATTTTCTTTGCTTAATGGTATCGATATTAATCTAGTTATCATAGAATGAAATGCTGCCATTTTATTACCGATTATTTACTACCGATTCCACAACACACACACCAGACAACCATTCCTACATACCTCAGTCTTAATTCACCTGATGAAGGAAACGGACGTTTCCGAAACATGTAGTGAAACAAGTGGCTTAAATATAAGTGGAAAAAAACAAAGTTGATTGTTTTATTTCATTATTTATTCATAATGAATTTCCACAAGGTAAACGCCGTAACATTTAATTACTTAATTATCACAATCACGCCAAAGAATTATTACTTCTATAGCACGTACATGAGACATAAACTACTTGAATTTTGTTTTCAAGGCCGGTTCCAAAACGTTTAACTGGTTTAATTAATTTACTGCGAGCTTGTTATTTTGGAATCAATTATAAAAAGATTCAACTTTATTTTTGGAGACTTGGTTTGGAACTAAATATTAAAAATAATAAAATCAACGTCTATTGTAAAAAAGGGTTTGTTTATAAATGGAGAATATATGCATATTAATCATCGATAAAAAATTCATTGTGTAGTTAAAGTACCTAAATGTACTTTAACTAGAGGATGAATATGTTATAAATTACTCGATGGAAAATTCTTCTGTTATGTCCCGATCCCCTCACTTATGGAAAGAATTTAGTTCATCTCTGTACAAATTTATGCAATGAGTTAAAAGCAAATAAAGTTGTCGAATTAAATAGCCTACAGTCGCGTTTGATGAGACTCGTTGTGTACTTAAAATGATATTATCATATTCATCAATTTCTACATTAGTTACAAGGCGCTTTAAGGAAAATACTCTCCTGTGTTGTGTGTGCACTTTTCGTTAAGAATTTGGTATGAAGATATATATTTTTTAGAATGTTTTGATTATTGTATCTGATGCAGCTGCCAGTGCTAGCAGTATGGATCCCGGAAGCCCTGACAGCCCCTCCATCAAGCCCGAGCCAGGGTTTCCAGCCGGGAGCGGCGATGAAGAGCTCTACACTGAGGTGAACAAATCCTATCCCGACATCAAGCAAGAGTGCGCGGAGTACTCCAGGAGGGCCGAGCAGGACAGCGGTAGTACATTTAATATTTGTATCTACAGATCTGCACACTGGCGGTGCCATGGCATTGCAGTGATGGACTTCTAAGCGGAATAAAGATGAAAGACTTTCCATGCATAATAATGAAATGAAATGTTTTCCTTCTATTGACTTATTTTTTTCTTTGGATGAGAATTTTTTGGACGAGAAAAACGATTATAAGTAATTGTTTAGAAGTATAAATAATATATTTAAAGCGTCCCCATAGCTCAGTGGGAAAAACACATCAAGGATTTCGGGTTCGATTCCCGGTGCGGTCACAATACTTCTATGTGATTTACTCAAGTTTTTGTGATGTTACGACTTCTGGAATTGGGCTTTTTTTCTGTAAATGTGTTTCAAAAAAAAAATAAGGAAAACAAAGAATTTGTTATAAGTAAATTATTAAAGTTAACTTATTTTTGCAGATACCTCTAAAGGACACCCAGACCGCAGTAAAAATAAATCCAAGAGACCTACCAAGACAATATTATCTTGTTCACAATGCGATTATACTTGTTCCTTCCAATCGAAATTCAAGCGACACACATTAATACACACAGGAGAGAAACCTTTCTCTTGCTCTCAGTGTAATTATACTTCTTCCTATAAAACACACTTGAAAACCCACCTACTTAAACATACTGGGAACAAATCTTTCTCTTGCTCTCAATGTAATTATACTTCATCCTATAAATCAAGCTTGAAGACCCATCTACTTAAACATACTGGGAACAAATCTTTCTCTTGCTCTCAATGTAATTATACTTCTTTCTATAAATCAAGCTTGAAGACCCATCTGTTTAAACATACTGGGAACAAATCTTTCTCTTGTTCTCAATGTAATTATACTTCTTCCTATAAATCAAACTTGAAGATCCACCTACTTAAACATACTGGAAATAAACCTTTCTCTTGCTCTCAATGTAATTATACTTGTTGCCAGAAGTCACTCTTGAAGGCCCACCAGCTTATACATACGGGGAAGAAACCTTTCTCTTGCACTCATTGTAATTATACTTCTTACCATAAATCAAACTTAAGTTCACACCTACTTAAACATACTGGAAATAAACCTTTCTCTTGCTCTCAATGCAATATTACTTTTTCTCACACTTCAAGCTTAAAGTCCCACCTGTATATACATACTGGGAATAAACCTTTCTCTTGCTCTCAATGTAATTATACTTCTTCCCAGAAATCAAACTTAAAGACCCACCAGCTTATACATACTGGGAATAAACCTTTCTCTTGCTCTCAATGTAATTATACTTCTTCCCGTAAATCAAGCTTGAAAACCCACATACTTAAACATACTGGGAATAAACCTTTCTCTTGCTCTCAATGTAATTATACTTCTTACCGTAAAGCAAACTTGAAGACCCACATACTTAAACATTCTGTGAATAAACCTTTCTCTTGCTCGCAATGTAATTATACTTCTTCCCAGAAATCAAACTTAAAGAAACACCAGCTTAAACATACTGGAAATAAACCTTTCTCTTGCTCTCAATGCAATATTACTTTTTCTCACAATTCAAGCTTGAAGTCCCACCTGTATATACATACTGGGAATAAACCTTTCTCTTGCTCTCAATGTAATTATACTTCTTCCCAAAAATCAAACTTAAAGACTCATCAGCTTAAACATACTGGTAATAAACCTTTCTCTTGCTCTCAATGTAATTATAGTTCTTCCCGTAAATCAGAATTGAAGACCCACATACTTAAACATACTGGGAATAAACCTTTCTCTTGCTCTCAATGTAATTATACTTCTTACCGTAAATCAAACTTGAAGATCCACATACTTAAACATACTGGGAATAAACCTTTCTCTTGCTCCCAATGTAATTATACTTCTTCCTTTAAATCAAACTTGAAGACCCATCTACTTAAACATTCTGGAAATTAACCTTCATCCTGCTCTCAATGACATTATACATGTTTTCAGAAATTATGTGAATAGAAGAAGACTCCCCGAGACACCGTGTATTTAACTTCTTTTTTGTTTTCATAATATGATTGTATTTTGATTAATATTTTCTATTTTAATAATGATAAATATAATTTGTATCCAACAGTATTTGTTTTCATGGAAATGCCTTCGCATTATATTTCAGGAGCAAAATGAAATATTAAGATGTAAATATATATTTTGTGAAAAATGCATTACGATTTTTGAAGTTATCTTCTTTTGACGTATTCAGGGAAAACTTTCCTTGTAACGGAAGCAAGTAGCGAAAATGCCATGCCACGAAATTCACTTTATTTTCATTTACTAATACCAGTTATATGTAAACATAATAATCTCTTGAATTCATGGTTAAAATAATGAAATTACGCGGCATAGAATAAGGATCGAACCCTGGTCGCCCAAATGGTACACAGAAAATAAACCTACCCATCTATCACCGGTTCTCTTCTGTCCGTAAAAAGCAAACTCTATATATATATTACCTTTTAGTCGCTCGCACTCATGAAAAATCACGGAACAATATTTATTTTTATTTAGTTATATTTAACATCAATAAATATTAGTATTTAATCTATTATTATTAATTATATTTCACGTGATACGGATCAATATAGGAGTGGAGAAAAACGCACATCAATTACAGATTAATAACATATTTAATTTAGAATTAAATTACAGACCTCAGTTTACATAGTCTCTTCGATTCAATAGGTTCAAGAAATGTCTCACCAAGTCCCTCACCATTACCCAAATCTCCTGTCGAATTACGTCTTAAATCACTATAGGGTACGCAGCACTAGATCAAACAAAAATCGCGGGCACTACTGGTGTAATGTGGCACTTTAAAATACAAATCGAATGTAATGATAGATGATATAACTGTGTTGATCCATATCTTTAGAGAGCACCCGGGAGAAGTTGTATCTGGCCTGGTCGGTAGGACCCTAGAAATAATGAAAAATGATTACAAAATCGCCCTCGGGGTGCCTTGCCTCAAGAGGGCGGCGGATAGGGGAATGCTTTCTAGATATGGAGGGCAGGAGGGGGGAATTAAAACGGCCCTCGCGGAGATGGTTACTCCGTTAAGGAACCCCCGTTGGAAGCTTCTCTGAAATGATCGGAGGCGAGGTCCCAACGGCGCTCTTTATTTAGGACGGAATATATACGAGTGCAGTGTATTTGCGCCTGGGAATACAGTGATGGGGTCTCAGGAGGAGTAATACACGATCTAGTGATTACTCCAGTTTTATTTCAACGATACGATTTGATGACGACCGAGCGTATTAGAGGCTGTCTGTCTAAAGCGTGACCCGGGAATTCAAGAGCCCGGTGTCCCTGGTTTTATGCGCTCGCCTCCCACAAAAACATTACAAGAAAATATGGCGTAGGATGAACTCTGAATGAGTGTGGCACTCATACTTTCCAGGAAAGTAACGCCTCCGCTAAGGGAAGGAAATCCAGGGCAGGGTCTCATGCCCCAAGGTAGCACACCTAACAAAGAACTTCCACAAATTTGATCGATGAGGTATTCTATCATGGAAGGAAATGGTGAACGTAACATTGTGCAAAGTGACCACTTAAGCCAGCCGTACGATAGGTTATAAGCCCTATGAACACCCAAAGACATCCATACCTACTTTACAATAAATAAAAATTAATATATCTTGATTAATCCAAAATCTTATTGGAACTTAGGTTTTTATAATTGGAAATGAATAAGGAGTTTGTTTTATACGAGATGTGACAGAGCTATTCCAAATTCCTTTCTAATTAACCCTGCAGTGGTCGCGCATCTAAATGAGACAGCAGAAGTCGCGCGGACTACACACGTAGTCCATTTTTAAATTGAAATAAAATAAAAAATAAGCACGATATCTTTATTTTACTTATGAAAATATAATCACTTCGGTTTACTTAATTAGATACAATAAACAAAACTTAATCACAACCTCTGTTTCATAATTAATGAAATATAAATAAAAATCCTCCAAAATTGGCACAAAAATCACAGGTTTGGCTCTAATTGAGATCACAATAAAACAATTTATTTAAAATTATAAACTTATAATATTTTCTGCGCAGAAAAGATACACCATTTTCAAATGATCCCCACAAATGAAGTTTTTGCAGGCTGTACAAGACTTTCTGGTGTTTTTATTGCGCGCTCTTCCATAATCATGACAACGGTGCACTATATTACTCGACGACCCCTCCGAGGGTGGTGGTTGTTTTTCTATATCCATAACACATAGAAAGTCTTTTAGCTTTATTGTTAGGGATCTTGGCAACGATTTTTTTTCAACTCTCTTCTTTGCCAATGGTTTCATCCAAGCCAGAGACAACTCAATCACCTCGGAAAACGCTTCCATAGTTTTTGTTTGCTGAGTAAATGTATAACGCGTTGAGTGCACTCAAATTTAGCCAGTCAAAGAATACGGTTAGAGGCCATCTTCTAGAGTTTCTCGAAACGTTGTATAAAGAACACATTTTAC
>JADDOH010005928.1:0-17529 GCA_016648135.1 Agrypnia vestita
TAATATCATATAAGACATGTGTTTTAGATAATTCTTTTAGTTTTTGTGTCAAACAGGTCAGTTCTTTTCGTCACATCAATATGTATTCTCAAGTTTTTAAAGAGAGTTCGAATACGATTCGTCCATAAAGGTTTCTCATCTTTTTCAAGCCATAAAATATTTATAATTTCTTATTTTTATAATTTATTTATCAAGGAAAAAATTTTTTTTTCTTAAATGTTAAATTAAAAATAAACTATGCATTAAATTTTTTTTTTACTATTTTTTTTTTATTTTCGCTTCGACAAGCCAATAGGCCCAATAACAGAAGAATTCTTGAAGTATTTCCACAAAACAACCTGGCTTGAGTAAATCATATAAATTAATTGTTACCTCACCGGGAATCGAACCCGGAATCCTCGAACTTAGCCAGTTTCAATCTCACTGAGCTAAGAGGGTCGCCTTTAAAATTTTTATCGATTTATTCACTCACCAAAGTCACTGGGCACGAATCGAATCGGAGCACAAAAACGAATTTTAATTCGCACGTATATCTGACATACTGATTTGTGTTGCTTACGTTCTCGCAATCGAAAACATATTGTAAAACAAATAAAATAAAATATTTTCCTTAATTCTGTGAACTTTTACGGCTTGATAAAATTGTGAATATTAAATCGCACAAAAACTTTTTCTTTCCTTCCTTCCATGACTTTCTCAAAGGATTTTAACATCACTTGATTTGTTTTCTAAGAATTGTAATTTTGAAAAGCGTCTTAGAAATAAAACTTTTCAAATCAATCAACCATGAGATTGCGTAATGTTATTTGAATTTTACTTCAAAAAGTTTATTGAATACCGAAAATAACTATTAGTTTATAATAAGTATTTGAAAAAACATTATTCTGATACAGCCATATTTTATATTAAAGAGTCACTTTGCTTAAACGTTGCTTTGTGACACAATTGGATGGAAATAAAAAAAAAAGTAATTTTTAAAAACTATTTTAATTATTTAATTGTTTTTTTAATAATGTATCAATTTAGATTTATTCATAAAATATTATTAAATTAATTGTTAATAAAATAATGATAACCTTTTTTAAACCAAACTTGATTAAAACAAACTTTTGTTTTAAAAAATTCAAAATATTTCGGGAGCGATACTACTTTAATTAGGACAAAGAATTTACTGAAATTATCTATATGTTAATTGTCCCAAAAATGACGCTAATAGTGTATGTTTTTCCATTGCCAGCATAAAAAAATCGTATGATTTTTTTAAAGAAACGAGGCTTAACAGTTAATTTTAAAATACATTTAGATATAATTTAATATGTAAATATTATATGCATTATTTAATACGACGATGATATTTATTGATTATTGATTAAAAATAACGAAATACCACATTTTGTTCAATCAATTCTATTTTTACTTCTGGCAAGTCATATCGAAATTGAATTTTGACACATGACTGACATGGCCGTTAGACAGGTAAAACGTATTTAGATACATCTTTTCTTTATATTATGCAGTTAATATACAACCAGATTACATGGAAATGAACGCGAAACGCATATATATTTATTTTGAGGTTACATCTTACGCCTAAATTGTGAGGTTAAAACGCACACGTCACCTTATGCGTAGTTACTGTTTCTAGGTTAACTTTTCATATAAACGATGAAGAATATATTCATGGAGAATATTTCATGGAAATGAATGCGAGATGTTACATCTTTACCTAAATTGTGAGGTTAAAACACACACGCTACCTTAAATGTTTATAGCGCCGTTTTTGCGTAAGAGACGCTTCAAGAGCGCTTTACAGGTGTGACCTCCCGAAAAAATTAGTTTTTAGGCTCTTATTAGTCAGCTGATTGCACATAGCTGGGCCCGCAAAGTTGAAAGCACGTTCCGCAAACTTGGCAGCTCCAGGTCTCCTTGGTACTACCAGCCTGCAGAGTGCCTCCGATTTAGCTAACCGCAGTGTGAGCCGTCTTCCAGTGATATCGTCTGGGATACAGAGGTCGATCAAATATTGTGGTGCTTTTCTTTGAAGACTTTTGTACACCATCAGAGAGTTTGAAATTAATCCGCTCTGGCAGGCAAAGCCAATGTAGCTGCTTCAGCATTGAGGATATCCGCGAGAACTTTGATGCCTTAAAAATAAGCCTCGCCGCAGCATTCATCACTGACTAAAGTCTGTCGAGCTGAGTCCCAGGCAATCCTGCATATATTGATTTACAATAATCCAGTCGCGAGATGACGTACTCACTAATCAGTGACTTTACAACGCTTTGCTAATTCACGCATATATCGTCATAATCGTAGAACAACGACACATGTGATTTTTTTCAAGTTTGCAGGAGAGCAGTTTGAAGTTTTATTTACATAAAGACACTTTATGTCATAGCTCGATAACTACAAAAGATTTTCATTTGAAACTTGGGTTAGTCATTTAAAGTAGATACCTTTAAAACCTCAAATATAGTCAGCGCAGTACAACGACGTTTTTACACATGCTGCATTTTTCTACGATCGCAAATCAAAACCGTCGTTATACGAAGTTGGTACAACAATTAAATTAATGAGAAAAAATACACT
Organism: Agrypnia vestita; assembly: GCA_016648135.1. NCBI lineage: Eukaryota > Metazoa > Arthropoda > Insecta > Trichoptera > Phryganeidae > Agrypnia > Agrypnia vestita. The sequence goes on from JADDOH010005928.1 coordinate 2,590, forward strand.
TCTTATATACCATTCGATGGCTTCTTTTTTTCACTTTTTAACGATCCAAAAAAGTCAATACGGAATTTTTTGCACATCCGTCATTGTTCTACGATCATGACGATATACCACCGTTTGTTGAATCTTAGATTATCGGCCGTATTCTAGCTATTTATTTATATAAATTTTATATATTTCAAATTTACTCCTACCTTTTTTCACATAACAAAAAAAATTAAGGATTTAAAAATAAAACATTGTTTCTACGAATTGCATTTAAGTGATTTGTAGACCTCTTTCTACTTAAGAAAGACAATCGAATTAAATCTCAAATATAGTCAGCGCAGTACAACAACGTTTTTACACATACTGCATTGTTCTACGATCGCAAATTAGAACCGTCGTTATACGAAGTTGGTATAACGATTAAATTAATGAGAAAAATACACTTTTTATATACCATTAGATGGCTTCTTTTTTCAATTTTTAACGATCAAAATCCTGCTAGTTGATAATAAATAGACACATCTGGGTGAAAGGGTTAAGTGTATGTTACATAGGAAAAAATGGAGAAATTTTGAAATTAAAGTCACGAGCATTGCAGCAAAAAAAGACATCTCACATGCAAAGTGCATTTTATTCATCAAGTTTGTGTTTACTGGGGTATTATGTCGTGTTTTTACGACCTTTCGGGCCGACGTTTCGGATCCCATTGCAGGGTCCATCGTCAGGGCTGATGTGTTGTCTTGAATTTTATTTTTTATTTTTTTATTTTTTTATTTAAAGACTATCGACAGGTCAGAATGACCCTAATGGATAGTCATTTAGGACAAGGTGATTAGTACAGTTACAGTTTACGATGATACATTAAAATAAAACATGAATACATTATACAATATAAGTATACTACAGTAAGTGATTACAAGATGGACGAAGTTCACATTCTCCGCATGACATAATAGGCATGTAGGCTCCCAGGTCAACTAAGTCAGAAAATGTGTACTCGCGCTTTGTGGCTATAAAATTTTTTGTTTAGGTTGATTTCCGAAGAGTCTGTCTTACACGCTCAAACTATTTTCGGTCAGGAGCGATATAATTTCTCTCTTAAACTGAGGTTGTGTCATGTGAAATATGTCAATGTTGGGGTTACATGACGTGACCTCGTTGTACTGGTTTAGCATTCTAGGTACAGGAGAGATATAACCTATGTTGGTGTTATAGACCTTTGTGTGGAATAGTGTTTGGGATCTCAGAGACCGGGCAGGTATATTAATATCTATTTGCGAGAGTATTGAGGGCGGTCTAGTTTGTTGTTAACTATTTTGTGGAGTGTCATAAGGTCTGTGATTTTTCGTCTTTTTTCTAATGAGATTATATGGAAATTTTCGAGTCTTTTGTCGTATGTATCGAGCAACTCATTTAGGCCTTGTCTATGTGTCAGTGATTTAAGAAATTTTTACTGGATTTTTTCGACTCTGTAGTTGTGAATTTCGTAGTTGGGTAACCAAATTGTTGATGAGAACTCCAGTAGACTTCTGATGAGAGATTTATAGATAGCAATTGGAGTGGCTGTGTCGTGGAATTCTTTTGTTGCTCTGAGGACGAAGCCGAGAGTTTTGGATGCTCGCCTAGAGATATCGTCTATGTGGTGGTTGAATTTGAGGGAGTTATCAAAGGTTATTCCCAGATCTTTAATAGTTGTTAATGGATTAAGCATGGTTTGGTTGATACTGTATTCAAATTTTATGGTTCTGCGTTTTTTGGTGAAGGATATTGAGTTGCATTTTTCTGTGTTGAAGTAGAGGTCATTGTCTATGCACCATTTTTGGAGTGCGTTAAGGTCAATTTGAAGGAGGTGACAGTCATGTATACTGATGATTGATTTGTATATTTTGAGGTCGTCAGTGAAAAGTAATAGGTTGGAGTGTTTTATGACTTATTTTATGTCGTTAATAAATATTAGAAAGAGAAGAGGTTCTAGGCAGGATCCCTGGCTTATACCGGAGGCAGTGAAAAATGGGGTGCTTGAGTGGCTGCTGATGACAACTATGTAGGTTCTTTCTGTGATGTAGCTTTTAAACCATTTTAGTAACGTACCGTGTATCCTAAATGTTGCTAATTTTTCTACGAGAAGGGATTGATTTACCTTGTCGAAAGCCTTTGCAAAGTCGGTGTAGATAGAGTCGACCTGAAGTCGGTTGTTAATTGCATTACGGATGAACTGAGAATATACGAGAAGATTAGACGTTACTGAGCGATGTGAAAAGAAGCCATGTTGAAGAGGGGTGACTGGGTTTGTGATGTGGTTGAGGAAAACGTGGTGGATAAGAGATATAAAATTGAATGTTGGTGTTGTGGTTAATTATCGGCTTGCAATACAGTGCCGAAGTCATGATGTGTTGTATTGTGTTGTGTGTATAATTCATCTGCTGTCCGATCACTATCTCTGCGGAGTCTGCGACGAGAATGACTTTGAAGCGCCGGATACCAAGATGTTTTTAATTTGAGACCATCATCTCTATTAATATTTATCGGGTGTTTGTAGATTTCTAGTGCTTCCTTGATAAGATGCGAATGGTGACTTTTAGGCTTTCCAAGGATTTTCGGTTTGAATGCAAAATGATGGCCGGTATCCAGAAAATGTTCAGCCAGTGCTGATTTTTCTAGATGACCGAGTTTGCATGCCCGTTTGAGCTCGTTGACCCTTTTGGAAATTGTACGCGCCGTTTGTCCCACGTAAACTTTATCGCAGTCTTGACAATCGAGTCTATACACACCGTCTGTTTCTAATCGATCTCGATCCTTCGCTGATCTCAACAAATCCTTAATTTTTGAGTTTGTACCAAAAACTGTCTTAATGTCTCTTTTCTTGAGAGCTCTGGCAATTCTATCTGTAACGCTTTGGACAAAAGGTAGAAAGGCGATGCATTTGCACTCAGGTTCTGTACGTTTTTCAGGGCGAACAGACCTCGTTCTTATGACGCGTTGTATCTGTCGCTTCTGGTAACCATTGCCTTCCAGTGCGTCGCTGAGTGTTATCATTTCTTTCTGTAGATATTCATCTTGGCATATCCTTTTGGCTCTCGTGGCCACTTTTGTGGTGTTGATGAGACCTCTTTTTTGAGCAGGATGATGGTGGGAATTCGCATATAGATAACGGTTCGTATGCGTAGGCTTCCTATAAACTCTGTGTCCGAAACTCCCATTGGCTTTCTTTTTTATTTCAACATCAAGAAAAGGCAGCATGTTGTCTTTCTCTATCTTCATAATATAAAATAAAATAAAATAAAATAAAATAAAATAATATAAAATAAAATAAAATAAGATATTATATAAGATAATTTAAGGAAAAGAAAATGAAATAAATTTTAAATTGATGACATTTTCATTATTCAGGTACCGACACCAAGCTATCGGACGTGGACAGCCTGCCCTACACGTCCATCCTGTACGGGAGCGGGCCCGGCTACGGAGCCCGGCCCAGCCCGGACACGGAGGAGCCGCACTCGGACCGGGACCGGGTGCACGCCGCGGCGGCGCCCAAGCAGTGGGCCACGCACGGCGCTGAGGACGTCCTCGTCTATGCGATGGGTGAGTACCGACACAATTAATACCAAGCTCTCGGACTGCCCTACACGGCCATTCTGTACGGGAGCGGGCCCGGCCCAGCCCGGACACGGAGGAGCCGCACTCGGACCGGGACCGGGTGCACGCCGCGGCGGCGCCCAAGCAGTGGGCCACGCACGGCGCTGAGGACGTCCTCGTCTATGCGATGGGTGAGTACCGACACAATTAATACCAAGCTCTCGGACTGCCCTACACGGCCATTCTGTACGGGAGCGGGCCCGGCCCAGCCCGGACACGGAGGAGCCGCACTCGGACCGGGACCGGGTGCACGCCGCGGCGGCGCCCAAGCAGTGGGCCACGCACGGCGCTGAGGACGTCCCCGTCTATGCGATGGGTGAGTACCGACACAATTAATACCAAGCTCTCGGACTGCCCTACACGGCCATTCTGTACGGGAGCGGGCCCGGCCCAGCCCGGACACGGAGGAGCCGCACTCGGACCGGGACCGGGTGCACGCCGCGGCGGCGCCCAAGCAGTGGGCCACGCACGGCGCTGAGGACGTCCCCGTCTATGCGATGGGTGAGTACCGACACAATTAATACCAAGCTCTCGGACTGCCCTACACGGCCATTCTGTACGGGAGCGGGCCCGGCCCAGCCCGGACACGGAGGAGCCGCACTCGGACCGGGACCGGGTGCACGCCGCGGCGGCGCCCAAGCAGTGGGCCACGCACGGCGCTGAGGACGTCCCCGTCTATGCGATGGGTGAGTACCGACACAATTAATACCAAGCTCTCGGACTGCCCTACACGGCCATTCTGTACGGGAGCGGGCCCGGCCCAGCCCGGACACGGAGGAGCCGCACTCGGACCGGGACCGGGTGCACACCGCGGCGGCGCCCAAGCAGTGGGCCACGCACGGAGCCGAAGACGTTCCCGTCTATGCGATGGGTGAGTACTGACACAACTAAAACCTCTAAATACAGTTCGGGCGAGTCGCTTGCAGCCAAAAATCCATTGTTTAATAAAGTAACATTTTAATATATACATATATATTAAAACACTGACTAATTAGTTTTTCCTCGATTTTCTAATTTAAATTAATGTTTAATAAATAGTTCTAGATGTGTTTTATTTATTTATTATTTGTTTATTTTGCAAAAAAATTTAAAAAAATAAATATAAATTCATTATAAAAAATTGAGTAACCTTGGTTTAAAGTATTCAAAAAAGTGTTAGCATCTTCTAAGGTCACTCAATAGTGCTGAACCAAGTCAACACAGCATTATTTTTTTTTTAGCTATAAGATAAAATCTATTGATATTTTTTTTATATACCGATATTATTTTTATTCCGCTTCTTAAACAAATAAACATGTTTTCAAGAGTGGTATATCAACTGTAAATTTTCCCCAACCCCACCACGTTTAATAAAACAATTCTTTTTTTTCAACAGATTAATTTCAATACTTATGGAATTATTAAGTCGCTATTTTTGTTGTTGAACTCTGCATTAATTTTATTATTCTTCTTCTTCTCCTTTTACCCCTTATTATAATAGGTCGGGGTCCCTACACCGCATACAAAGTTCCAACTTTTCCTATCTTGGGCTTAGCTCTCCACGTCATCACAATTTAGTTGCAACTTTGCTTCGCAGCAGTCCTCCAACTGTTTCCGCCAGCTGCTCCTAGGACGGCTGCTTGGTTTTCTGTCTTCTGGTCTTGTCTGAAATATCTGCTTTGGCAATCTATCTGCCGGCATCCGCAAGATATGTCCCAGCCACCGTAACTATGATTACGGTGGCTGGGACATGTCTTTAAACGTTCTACATCGGCCACTCATAACTTAAATCAGGGTTTTACATCAAGTCATTATTTTATTTGAATATTTATGATTCTGTATCTTCTGGTAACTCCTATTATTCCTCGTAGAAATCCTATCTCAGTGGCCTGTAGCCTTAAGCGGGTTTTTTTTCTGTCAAGATCCAGTGCTCGTGGCCGTACACTAGAGTTGGCCTGAAAACTGATTTGAATACTGCCAACTTTGCTCGCTAGCTTAGCTCCGCTTTTCTAAGTTAGGGATAATACAGGTTTGATCTACCTGGCTTGCGGCTCCTATCCAATTCACTTTCTTGCTTCCCATCCTGAGATGTTCTTACGTTGAGGTTAATGCATTTTATTTTGTAACATTTCAGAATAAACACGTACACACGTATTCCATTCTCCGCAAATAACAGACAACTAATACTTCGCTCAGCATCAAAACTAATACAAATAGGTTAGCTGAAGTAAATCGCTTCCATAAAACTAATTTCGGTGATCGTGATTTCGCGGTGGCTGGACCAAAGTTATGGAACAAACTACCTAATAAACTAAGACAAACAGAGAGCTTACCACAGTTCAAAAAACAACTTAAGACGCATTTATTATTTTAGAAAATCTTATAAAAACGTATACAATATGACTACAACAACACTAGCTAATGTTTTCCACTCCTAATGTGCACTCCGCAAAAACAACTAATTCTTTCAGGCACTCCCAACCATTATAGTATTGAATTTCGATTCCATTTCTTGCATGTTACTTTCTGAATAAGTAATAGTTACTAAGTTTTTTTAGCAGTTAGTTGTTTTGTAAGATAATTTTCTGTATAAAGCGCCCTTGAGGTGAGTATTCGCGAAAACGGCACTATATAAATTATCTAAATATTATTATTATATGAAACTTGGCATCTAAAATATTAATACATATACAAATAAACAAGTTTATTAAATTACGCCCACGGCCTTATTTCGTAATATGAAACAATGTTACACGTGTAAGTGACGTAACAGTAACCACGTGCCCGCGGCGCAGCCCTCACGTAACGCGTGTCAGGATATCACGTTACGGAACAGTCCCTATAAGTATACGTCACGGTTACGCATTAAGCCCGTTATTTCCTGTAACTGCTCAGACGAAGGGCGAAGGGCGATTCTGCACGATAACAAGGGCCCTCGTTATATCAAAATCTCGCGTTTTGAGTTAACCCTTTCTTACCGTTATCCTCTAATACAGGTATAGGTACTCAGCCGGTTTCATGACAAAAGTTTCACGCGATACAAGATCCATAATGATGATAAAGTTTTAATTTTTTTTTCTTTATCTTTAAATAATTTTAAAATATTGAGGATTCACTACCAGCTGCGAAATCTGTGCAAACTATGTCATTGGAAAGACTCTAGCAAAGTCTTTTCGAATATATGAAAGAAATGAGTAGCTTGTTGGTCTTGTGGTTAGGACACTCGCCTCGTAATCCAATGGTCGCGGGTTCGAACCTCACTCCAGACTAGCAAGTTAGTCCTGTTTTTGTAGCACAAGCGTTTAGCTTAGTTTTAAAATAGTAAGAATATTGACGTGACGCGTATTCCGTGTTCGCATCTCTATTTAAAAAAAAATAATGAAGAACATTTATACCTACAACTTTAAAAAATTTATAATTTGCTGATATTCTAGCGGTGGAATTGTTGAACGTTAAATTGTGTAAAGTGATCACTTTATCATTAGCCCTGGGCCACCCTATAAAGACTTTCGTACACGTCGCTCATATAAATAGCTTCTTCTCTGTGACTTCTTTAATTTATGTTGTCTTTAAATTAACTTGATAAAATAATTCAATTAACTGATAATGGTGTCGAAGCCAATGGGTTTTTTTCTTTCGCAAATTCTTATTAAAAAGTAGCTGATGAATTCAATGAAAATAAATATTAAATGTCACCTTTAGTGAATTCTGCCTTATTAAGAAAAAGTTTAGTATTTAAAATTAGGAAATAATGAGGCCAGGATCTTATAACTATGCTGAAGGCACACGCAGCATTTTTGTATAGCTTCATCTTCTTATGCCTTATTCGATCGTTTCTGTATGGCTTTTTCTTCTTATGCCATCTCTTTCGGAGGTGGGCGATCATTCTGGTGATTATGATTTTATTTACCTCGCACGGAACAACTCAGTCGAGTTACACTTATTCCAGTCCCTCAAGTTACACAACCATGAGATGCAGAGTCTTCCTACGCTTCTTTAACCACTTATTTCCCTGTCTATGAGTTGGTTTAGACTTTATTTTGGTCCTCGTATAATATGTCCGAGATACTCAAGCTTTCTTATCTTGACAGTTCACAGTACTTCTCGGTCTTTTTCTATACGCCGGAGGACTTCATCATCAGTTCTTGGTTAAGTGTCCATGCCTTCACCCTATATGAGAGAATGGGAAAAATATAACGCCGAACCATACGCATTCTAAGTTTGTTGGCTTAGGTCACGGTTAGAAAATAACGGTTTCATTCTAAGAAACGCACTTCTTGCCGTCTTTATTCGAGTATTATTGCATTGCGTGACTCTTTCTATTGGTTCGTTTTTGATAGCTATTTTTGGCATTGGAAGTGATCTTTTTGATGTTATCTCTAGGGATATTTACTATTTACCAATATCCTAAGAGATGTATCAACTAGGGATTCTTTAAATATTAACAGCGGTGATAGGATGCATCCTTACACCACGCTTAAATTAATTTTTAATTTAATAGCTTCATCTAACCTTACCTAATATATATATATTTGTTTTAATTCGCGAAAGGATGTATGTAATTGGTTTGATCGGGTACATTTTTAAGAATTTGTGTAGGAGAATATTTAATGATTTCGTCACCATTATCATTTCATTAATTTATTGATAGCTCCTGCATAAAAAACATTTTTAAATTTAGTTTGTTGTTTTTCGTTGGATATAATATTACAAGGATCTTTTGTCGCGTGGGTCTTTTGTCGTGAGCCTTTTAGCGTTTTATCTTCTATCTGACCAATATGAGCAATATAAAATTTAAACTTAAAATAATTACCTATTTTCGAATTTAATATATGGTCAGTGCGAATAAATCCCTTTAACACATAACCGTATTTATCAAATATCTCTCAACACGTACTTGTAAACGCATTTTTATGCTATTGTTACTAGTAAAATTGTAAAGTGTTTTTCTTATTAAAAATGTTTAAAAATCAGACTTATCTAAAAAACATGAGTTAACATCATTGCTACATAAATTAAGTTTCTATCCTGGTATGCTGGGGGTTTATAAAATGTATTTATTTTTTACAAAGGAAATCCTAATATACATACATATAAGGTAATATAAAAATATTGAGAATTTATTTATATTACAACTTCAATAGAAGCGTACGCTTGAGTTTAGAAGAGGAGTACGCTGAATTTATTCAATTTTATACGTGATTTTTGATAAAAAAATCTGTGATTGCTTTTTGAAGGAATTTTTGATATTACAATATATTTTCATAGATATGTTATGCAAAATAAGTATTACAATTTTGATCTAGGAATATGTTACTTTGTCGTATGCGATTTTCTATTACAAAACTTTGCTTGCGTCATTCTTTCATTATTTGTAATACAATAATGTGTTTCTCTGGACTAGATCAATAAATTGGAAACTTTAATTTTTTTTTAATGTAAAGTGTGTTAATAATCTATTCATTTTCTAAATATTAGTTTGATTATTCGACATTTTACATCGGGGGGATTTTTTATAATATATTTTATATGTGGCAACCTATTCCCAGATTCGAGAATATAATTTTATGACATAATACTCTCACTCGCTCACCATTTTAAATATTATATTTGAATCTGAATATAATTATTTATAATATTTTCTTCTGTCATGGAATCACGAGTAAATAAAGTTAATTTTCTGATGACTTAAAGCACACATAATCCTTGAATATAGCAAAATCAAAAAATGCTGACATTATTATATTTAATATAATAATAATCATTTTTCACTGGAATGTTCTTCTTCCGTTTCACATAAATTAAAGGAAACAAGCACTCTAATTATTTCGATGTTATTAAATCTCGAATAAAATTAAACATTGAACTCAATTATTTAAAAAACATTTTCATAGCTTGTCGGAATATCAAATCAGGGTTACAAAGGCATAATAAATTAATTAGTATTTTGTGATGTAATGCTGATTCATCTCAAAAATTTGTGTTCAGGTATTTGAGTATTCATCTAGAATACAGTGAGGAATAAAAGTATTTGATATTGTGGCATGATCAGAATTAAATACTTACCAGATAAACTTGAATTGTTATATTATATTATCACGAGATGATAAAGCAAAAAGAATTACACAATATCAAGAATTTTACGGCACTCTGCACCTTTTTCAGTAAAATTGAAAATTACTACAAAGGTCTGGAATAATCTCATATATTCTCGAAACGTCTAGAAAACTCTATAAATACGGCGTCATCGTTCAGCTTAATCAGTTTGTTGTGGCGTTTAGTGGAAGCCACATATAAGGCGATAACGACAGCGAATCATGAAAAATCGATCAGTGATAAGATACGAGAGTACCTACCGGGAAGCGAGAAGTTTTCTAGTGCAAACTTGAGCAATTTAAGCAACACGCATCAAATGTGTTGATAACAAAATTGGTGTTAATTAAAGAACTATCCTCCGATTCGATTCCAGTGACTTTGGTGAGTAAATAAATCGTAATAAATTTCAAAGGCGACTCTCTTAGCCCAGTGAGAATGACACTAGCTTGTCACACCGGGAGTTCTTAGTTCGATTCCCGGTGAAGTCACAGTTAATTAATAGATTTAATCAAGCCTGGGCGTTTTGTGATTTTGTTTAATGTATTTCGCTGCTGTAATTGGGCCGCTCGGTTTGCAGAAAGCGTAAAATTAATTTTAAAAAATGTGTCTCCCGCGACCATGATTTTTATGATGATGATTCTCGTGAAAATATAAGTAATAATATGAGAAAATATGACTAGCTTGTTGGTCTTGTGGCTAGGACACTCACCTCGTGATCCAAAGGTCGCCGATTTGATCCTTACTCCAGACGAGCAAGTTAGTCCTATTTTCATAGCACAAGCGTTCAGATTAGTTTGAAAATAGTAATAATATTGACGTGACACGTATTCTGCGTTCGCATCTCTATTTTATTAAAGAAAAAATAAATATAAGTAATAATTAAATACAGGCGGACTAATACAGTTTACGAACGTAGCAGGATGCTCGGCGCTACGCACGGTTGATCCGCTACGTGGCGTTAGTTGCCTCGGTGTACCGGATCCTAGCGGCACGCGACAGACGTCGCGATGCTGTTGGAAATTTATGTTATGTCTAGCTACATAAACAATATAACACTAGCTGTAACCACTCAAAAATAACGGTACTTTTATGTCAATTCTGAAGAAAAAAAAAATTTAAAAAATTGCAAAAAAATACAATAAAAAATTAACCCATAAAAAGTTTTTATTATACTCCCTTTCTCATTTACAAGTGGAAACAGATTTGGCGCTTAACCTACGCCTTGGACTCGAGTCGGGCGACGCTGCGAAGGTGAATAATAAAAAATTTCGAAAAATCCAAAATTATTTTTTTAATGAAAATTTGTTAGATCATTTTTATCGTATCCACGAGTCTGTCTGCAAAGTTTAAACTCTATTGGATCACGGGAAAAGAGTAAAAAATCGATCCAAAATTTTTTCGACAGACAAGCAAGAGTAAAATAAAAAAAACAATTACTATAAAGAAGTTACGGATTTTGCATGAAGGGGGCAGACAGACGGACGGACGGACGGACAGACAAAAATATTATAATTGGGATTGCAGTTCTTTTATTGTACTTGCGGAAATGTCTCAAGTTTTAGCAAATCGATTTTTGATAACTAGCGATTTGAAAGATATTTATCATTTTAATTGCCACAAAAGATCTTGTGTCAAAATGTGACATTCGCCATATTAAAATAAAATACGCTATTCTCCCAAAGTCAAAACTGGTTGGATAAAAATACACAAAAATAATAATATTTAAATAATCTCTTAACTGCAATTATTTAAAAGAATACTGTCGTCTTTAAAACGTCAATTGATTAAAATATAATTTTTACTCAGAAATATGTGTGATTTTTTAAAAGTCTTTCACAATACTCATTCAAGAACTATCTGGAAATGTTTTACACATTATATGAAAGTTATTCAATAAAATTCAAATCAAAATAAATACCTTAATTTAACATATTAAGGGTGACATATTATTTGAACTAGCTGTAAATGTTGAGAAAGAAATGGAGTTGGAGAATATTGAGTAGAAAAAATTTCATTAACCATATTACATTTGAATTTCTAAAGCAATATGCATGTAAATAAGGCAAAAAACAGTTTTATCATTATTATACTCGTAAAACCGATGCTTAAGTCAGGGCCGTCTTTTTATATGCGATAAAAAACTGTTTTTTTAAAGAATACATTGTATACCTATCTACCTATATTAAAATTACAATTGTGGGATATAAAAGTAAAACCATCACTAAATAGTTTATTAAAATAAAAAAAGGGTATCTTCGTTGAAAATGATTCAACAAATATTGTCAGTTTTACAAAAGATAAACTGACCTTGAAAACAAGTTTGAATGGTATCAAAGATAATAACGAGTCTCCTTTGAGTCATGGTGTGTACAATGAATGATAAGGACACAAGGACTAAAAAATGAAAAAAATGTCTCTCAGAAATCTCATCCAAATCTCAGCAAAATCCATAAGTAGGTGGTTTTTTTTTAGTTTTGTGTTTTTTTCCAGTTCAAGGGTAGTCTGTTTGACCTTAGCTATCCACTGAGGCCACCACACCACCTTTTTTTGTTTATTTTTATATACATGTTATGATAATACTCGTATATTATGTATTATTTTCTTCTTTTTCAATTACCCCATCTATGTTCTTATTCTTATTTTCTGTTACTTTTTTATTATTGTTACTTTTATTATATGCCATATATTTCTTTTGATTTAATAATAACGTATCTTGTGGCAACGGTCAGTTAGTTAAAAGTTTTTTTTTTTTAGTTTTTAGTTTTGCGGTTTATTTTTTTGCTTTTTTTTTATTTTTGAATGGTCTTATATTTGCGGCCATGCCACGTCGCACCGGTTTATACGGCCGATGCGGGAGAGCACGGCATTACATTGTAGTTGAAAAAAATGTCAACCCGGAGACGAATGAGAAGGGCCGATATGTAAGCTTTTGCTCATAAAACGGATCTGGGTAGAACACACAAGTACCTCATAGTTTGTGTCAGTCTTGTGTTAATGGACACGTACCCCTAGCTTGTATAAATTAGAGGGCTTTGTGCGTGTTCCGAAATTATTATATTACATTATTCTAGCTGTTGCATTTACCTTTGTCAAGATGTCTGGCGCGTCACACCGTTCTCGAAATTATAATTATGTACCTATATATGTACATACGTACGTATATAAGGCAGGTCATTGAATTATCAAAATATGCGTATACAAAGAATTAGTCCCCACTACTGTACAACTTGATTTCTGCCTAAGTTATAATTGAGTTCGAGTGAATTCGAGAATGTTCAAACATGCCAGTTATAATAATTTCTGTTTGTCTATCTGTCCCCGAAACTTCTTATAACGTCCGTAACTTCTTTCCAGTAGGTATTTTTTTACGTAAATTATTTTCGTAATTTTTTTTTTAATTCTTTCAAGTTAAATTTTTTCCGTAAAAATTATTACGTGATTTTATTCTCATTTTTTCAACTTCCTTTTTTCTTTATAATAATTTATTTTCTTTCTTTTTTTTCTTTTCTTTTTATATAAATAAATAGATATTTATTCCTGCGGAACCAACATGTGAAAGTACCGTCATTTTTGAGGGGTTACAGCTAGTTGAGTTAATATATGTCGAAAATGTTCAAACACAATGTCCTAGTATTAATTTTTATTTATTTGCTTAATGACATTTAGGGCTTTTCCGTACAATATAGGTAAGGTATTACAATATTAAGCAATGACACTAAAACCTGATCAAACAATTGACACTGAGACCATGTAAGCCAGCCAGTATATAAAATTAATGGATGTTGGTAGTTACCGAGAAGATTATTGGAAGAACTTTCTACAAACAACTCTGATATTTAAACTCCATTCTTTTGAGATTCAATATTTATAGAGATAAGCGATTGATAAGGCGAAACGCTTCTCAGAAAATTAAAAAGTTAGAACTACAAAACAATTGTTTTTATTTCCATATGTGTGATTATGGAGTTCTACAGACTTACCTCTGAAACGATAAAAATAGAGATAAGTGACATAAAAGTTTGAGAAAAAATTTAAAAATAAATATTGGGAGTGACGATTACGTCTCGTATTTTCGTTACCATTATAACTATTTTGTCTCGAAAAAATCTCTGAAAAAAAAATGCTCCCTTGGGATTCTTTAAAGAAAAATCAATGCTTTTGTTGGTCTCCACGTGTACGCCATGTCTCTGAGATTCTTGTCTAAGTACACTTTTGTCATACGTCAGTCTAATGACTTCATGTTCCGTTGTCGAGTGATTTTAAATCTCCTTTACAGCAATTAAAATGAAATGATTGTTTGTTAGATCTCTAGCCCTTTTTTTCTATTTATTTATAATAAACGTATATATTTACGGTTTTATTGTCTCTCATTATCAAATCGATTGTGATACTCGGGTTTGAGATTTGTATATATATATCAAGTATATCTCCAAATATTTATACTGAGATTTATTTCAGCTATATTTTAATAAATCTCAAAAAATAGATTTATTTTATTATGTCCACAGGCCATATTAAAACATATTTAAAATATTTTTTATTTACTTTAGAATGAATTAAACCAATTAAACCTTATGAGGTATTTTAAACGGATATATAATTTTAGAAATAAAATACATAAAAATGTGGAAATGGCCTTGGTATTGGCTTTATTGGAAAGTATATAATATATTTTATTTTATGCAGTTAGTGTTGAAATATGATAACGATACGATGATTTTCAAAATAAATTTTCACATTTTGAAAGCATTGTTCTTAGATGGTGAAATGTCAAATAAAACTGAATACAAACTAACTGTCAAATTAACTGTCGCTGGAAATAGTGTAGCCAGTCCGAAAAAAAACTTATTTGAACAGTTCCTCTTCTCGTTCCTTTTTAATAGACCAATGCGGTCTGTTCTTTAGAAGAAGAAATGAAGTTAATTCCCAGCTGTCCTTCGGTCTTACGGAAGATCTTCCGCGAGATTCCGAATACAGTGCGATATAAGGATATCTGGTGAGGTACTCTCCGAACGTCACCATATCAATCCCTCCTTCCATTTAATGGCATAAAATTATCTTTCCAATGTTTCTTTCTTTTCTTTCTATGTTTTATTTCATTTTAAATTCTACGCCTCTAAGAAAACACCTTATATATGTAATCTTAGAATTAATTTTTGTTTTGTTGAATCTTCTTACAAAAAAAGTGTTTGAAGTAGTGCGAAAGTTATTTTTCGACATTTCTCACTTTATTGAAGCTTT
>JADDOH010005929.1:0-15893 GCA_016648135.1 Agrypnia vestita
CACAACGGTGACCGAGTATTTCACAGACATTCGTGATTCCTATAATAAGTCACGAAAAGTAATGTTTTATCATCTCCCCAACGCGCCATATTTGTTTCATCTGTTGCGGACTGAGAAGATCGCATTGATAATACTAGCCGCGAAGCCCGCGAATGAAAAAAATGAAAAAAGTACTCGATACCTACCAATACATCATTGAGTAAAAGTATCGATTGAAAAGTATTGAGTTCGAAAGTATCGGTATCGATACTTTTATGATAACTAATTTTTTTTGTAAGCCTGTACCTATAATCAATCCCCACAGGGCCGATACATTCTATTTTCTATCTTTTTTAATTTTTTTTTTTTTCTATTTTTTAATTTTCTATAAAGATTTTTAAATTTTCTATAAAGATTTTTTTGTATGCCTGTATTATCGATACCCCACAGTATCGATAGTTTTTCGAATTTTTTTGAAAATATTTTGTAACCCTCACAACATCAATACTATTTAGAAATTTCTATGAAGATTTTTTTGTAATCCTGTACTATTTCGTGCAAGTTGCAAATATGTAGTCTGTTCCGTGCAACACAGACATATGTAATTGTGAAAATACATTATTTATATCCTTCCTCTGTTGAAATTGATAAGTAGATAGTGATGTTTCTAAAAATTCTCTTTCATATTTAATGAAGGCTGTACCTGTGGATATGAACCTGCTTTATGACCTTTTTTGGTATGGGCTAAAGTCTTGTGATAACTCCAAAAGTCATAAGCTGCTTCGACAGATGAATCGCTGCCTGTCTCGCTATTGGTGGAAGCAGAGATTGCTGATATCTATCGCCTTATCATAGAGCTAACCGTAGCACAAACTCTGTCGTATTGCGAGTGTATTATTTTAAATCTGGATTCAAGTAAGCAAGATAGGGCTTCCAAGTGATTACTTCCACTTCTCCATACCTGCGTTGTATTTGTTGCATTACCTCGCAATTTTATCGATTTGGATACCAGTTCTTTTCGGCGACTTAGTTTCTTTGAACGGCGGGGAAAAAGTTCTTGACACCTACCATAAAGTAATAATTGAGTAAAAGTATCGATTGCCAAGTATCGAGTACAAAAATATCGGTATCGATAAAAAAGTATCGATAATTTTCCGTGTCCATACATATGTGAAACTATCAGTCCCGATCAACTTACTCAACAAATTTATCTTATCGGACTCGGAGGACGTTTAGCCGTAGGAGAAACTTTGCCTGTCTCAACACAGAACTCTCTAGAGAGACAGGCATAGTAAAATCAAACCTTACCAATATATATAAGTAAATCAATGAAATAAATAAAAATAAATAAAATAAAAAACGTAACGTCAAAAATTTGACGTTATTTCGCAATATGAATTATGTGTCGGAAACTGCAACTCAATTGGACCGCTTCGGTTCCATATTGGAAAAATTAATTTTATTGGGCTTGGTGAAATCGATTATAATCAGAATAACCAGTGTATTCGATCGATTTTATGGAACCAGTTTTGATATTATGAGAGAGACCCGAACCGACCAATCGGGTTGCAAAATCCGATACAGAATTCAAATTTAGCCAATCTCTTCTTGAATTGCGATATCATTCTTCAGTGTTTAATAACAGAATATGTTAATACAGTTAAATTGAAGGCCATAGACGAAAACCGTTTATTTGAAGCATTTAGATACTTGATATATTAGAATTGTAGACAGATCGTCTAAAACATTATACGGACTGATATATTTGATTGCTCGAGCTTGGGTAAGTATGTATGTGTCACATTTATTCGAGCATTTTAAGTATGTTGTCCAATTTTATTAAATAATAACAAATGCACATTTGAATTAACCCCAAGTCATGCAAAACTTACAAGATAAATGACTAGCATAATTATACTATAGAGTTTTATATTCCTACTTTATGAAAATAAAAATAAACGTTAGTAGTAGTATAAAAAAACATAAAATGTCTTAAAATTGCTCTTTCGAGTTTTCTAGGATCGTCTTCTGAAGATATATAATATGACCCTTTGTAGAGTCTACATGATCAAAAATGTCGGGCAAAAATACTTCGTGTTTCATGTAGATGAAATATGAACTGAATTTGTGAATTTACTAAATAGATAGCTGCAACCCGTCAAAAATGACATTAGTTCACGTCTTCGCAAAGCCATAGTATATATTTATAGCATATTTTTGACGCTCCACGGACAGGCGGCCGTAGCAACATGCGTTGAACAGCCGGTTCGGGTTTGGTGGCCCGGGGTTATTCCTTTTTTTAGCCGAGAATCAAACGAAATTACGAACGTTACACGAAGTTACGGGGACAAACAGATAGACAGACGGACGGACAGACAACGAAATTATTATGTTTGATGCCATCTGAGATAATATTTATTTTTTTAGAAGAACGGATTTGTTTTTGCACATATTTAACACAATATTATTTGTTACTTAAATAAATAAATAATTCTCTCTTTTGACATTATATTGCACTGAATTTTTTTTAATTTACAAAAGTATAATTGCTTTTTCTTGAATGGTATAAAAAATATAAAAGTTTGTACGTTAGCTATATTCAAAAAGTACAATGTTCAGTTAGGTACTATCTTTGTTTTTCAACCCTTTCATCCCTGGACACTTATTTTTGTTATGGTCACTTGAAAAGGCAATGATCTCGCCCAGATGGTTCGAATGAATATATTATTTACAGCCCATAAGGAGCACTGAACGTTTTACGTGAAAACATTTTACAAAAGGTTTGTTGAACTATTTTACGAGATGTTTCACATCTTTTATTGAAAATGCCAAATATTCGTGCCCAGATGGTCTGAATAAATATTCTATTTTTACTCACAGCATGTGGAAAAACCTATTTTTTTAAGAAAAAATAATTTTTATAATTATTTCCATGTTACTTAATCGAACCTTATTCTACAAAATCATTATTAATAAAGTTTAACGATTTTTTTGTCTATTGATTTTCTACCTCAAGGTTATTCTTTTTTATTATTACTGTGCTGTAGGTTAAATAACTTCACACTGAATTAACGCAAGTTACGAACCAAAAAATCTTGATTTCATATTTAAATTCCTCGACATCGTGGAGCGCGCATGGTATCGCTATTGACGCGGTCATATAGCAAGGAAAAATCAAGCCACTGCTAGTAATAGCCCTCAGAAATAACGTGGCATACTCAGCCTGTGCACATTATGACTTCTGTGAACGACTTATATTTAACTGTTGTCTAGTGCACTGATGGTTTCCGTTCGAACTGAGACAATTACAGCCACAGTTACTAATCATTGATATAATCAGATACAAATCTCAAATTTCGGTTATTTTGTAATCCGTTAAAATAACAGCTTCGACCATCACAATCAAAAGGTGTAATTATTATAATTAACCTAAATACAGAGTGTTGTCATCCTATTCGGGTAAGGACCCTCTCATGCCGGGAATTTCGTGTTCTATTCCCGGTGAGGTCACAATATGATTTTTTCAGGGCTGGATGTTTTTGATATGATGTATTTCGCTACAGTAATTGCACCTCGTCATCTGTTGTAGTTTTAGAAATTAAAAAAATACATAATGACTGCAATAATGCGGAGAGGAGGATGAAATAGTACACCTCTAACTTTCCGTGTGCAGTGAAATGTCACGATGTATGTACATAAATGTAAGAATGGTTAGAAAGGTACATAGGTTATCGGGGAATAAACATTCGCACTCTTAAAACTGAATTATGACGCTATTTAAAAAAAAAAAATTTCATTGGTTTATTTTAGAGTATTACATAACATGTTTCGGAAACGTTTCTTTCCTCAGGTGAGTTGAAACTGAAGTGTGTGGGAGTCAATATCTGGTGTGTGGGTTTTGGGTTCAGTGGAAGTGGAGAAGGTGTCTAGGTGCTGGGAGAGAGGGAACATTGTTAGAAGAGGTGAAGTGAAGGGTAGTATTTGATTATTAATGTTGTTATTTGTTGGTTTAGGTTTTAACGAATATCAAGAGTTTTAAAATCATTTTGTTTTATGCCGTATGGGCCATGTAGGATGTGTATATTTGTATACATGAATGTATGATTATTTTCTATAATGTGGTTAGAATATTCTGAAGAGTTATTATTAGTGAAGTACCTTCTATGTTCTTAAAACTGAAGTTTGAAATTTTTTTATTACAAGGTAGCTTAGTTATAGCACACGTGTTTTCACACGTTGTCGGTACCGTGGTTGAGGGGTATTGGCGAAGAACGACATTATTTACGTATCGTCCGTATTCGTGGAGTACGTTGATGATTTCATTCTGTGTGCCGGAGTGCATCACCATGCCTCAAGATAATGGAAAATTCCACACCTGTGACATCCGCCAGACCCCTTCTCAACAGAAAGCGAAACAAAGCGCAATAGCTTATCCGACGCTCCGCGTTGCTTCTCGGGGTGCAGCTTTTAAACTTCACAAATAAACTTTCTCGGGGATGGAGCGGTGAACTTTAGGGGTAGTTAGGATTCTTCTTGCGTAGGATTCAGTTAGCTCCCGGCTCGCGGGAAACGACTGTGAAGTAATTTAGATCGAATAAGTTTGTTTACTGGTATCGTCTGAAATTGTAGAGAGTGTGTTTTTAAAAGTTAAAGCTACTTTTTTATTAGTTTACCAGAATGGGAATCCTCCCCGAACCAAGTTTGGAAACGCGTGTAACAAATTCCCAAGAGGGTGGGGTTATACCAAAGGGTGGACCTACGTCAATCAATAGAGGTATAATACTGTCACGTGTCGTGGCTAGGGAGGAATGAATGAAAACACGTAATTTAATTAGCGATTTATCAATTAATGATTCATTAACTATTCGATCTACACGTTCTCGCACGTATTATTCGTCGCTTATTTATTTATTTCGCCAATTAATTAGATATTTCGCTTTATTTTATCGCTTCGATTCCCTGACGACTGAACATACTTGACGTCGTCTCGCGGCGCACGTGGCCGACTTCGCATGGTAACGATCTGTCAAACACGACCACCTTGCGCCGCGGCCGACGCTGTATTTATGATGCTGGTAATTTCGCACTTTCTAGATTATTCTAGTGTTTAGGAAAAGGTTCTCGTTGCTTCTCGGTTATGCCAAGCGTTTCTTGAAGTTTGTGACAGAAGTTTTTTTGCCTTTTTAAACGTTTCCCGGAGGTCGTAGTTCACCCTAAATTATTATAGTTTAAAAACCATTGAAAAATATTATTAGGTATAACCCGTCATTAACGACGGGAAGTAGTTTTCAGAAATTTTGGAAATCATCTAGTTTTGGTTTTTAATTTCGAGTTACTTTAACTAGTACATACTGTCACGGAGGTGGGAGACAAATGAAACGACTGAATAAATGATAGTTTTATTTTATACATACAAGTCACTAGGCACAAATTTAACTGGAGCACTGTTCTTTAATTCACACTAATTTTGCACTAATCACCCATTGGAACACCAGAACAGCAATAGAACCGTCTCATTTTTATACCTGGAATACCGTATTGGGTTTCCAAACGTTTCGCCAATGTAGTCAACATTTGTACCGTTGATTGTAGAACCTTCTAGTTATTTCCAATTTACAGTTTAAAGTTCAAAATGCTGGAAAATTCTCGATCATGTGTAAGTGATTTCTTCTGACAAAACTTTTTTTTTAGTGTTTAAAAACTTAATGAAGGTGCGTACTCAGAAAAAATATCGCATGAATAAAAAAAAGTTTCCACAAAATAAATCCAAATAAAATAATAATCTTAAAATATTATCTCAATTTTTACCATACTATTCAGATTTTAATAATTCATATTATTCGTACATATTTACGTACAACTCGGGCTTCAATGTACTAACTATACAAGTCTGCTTGCGATAGTCTGCGAGTTTACAGATTTAAATAATTGTTGTATGGATCAAATATGTCAAATATTTTTTATCCAGAATTATCTTTATTCCACGAACTAAATTATATTAAAATACAAAAAAAATCTTTTCTAGTCAATTTAAGTAATGTGTGTTTTATTTTGAGTCTTCGAAAAGGAATGTAACAGATATATTGTATTCCTTCTAGCATCCGCATGCAACGGACATTCAATTCCAGTTTGTTTCCATCTACCAATTATTTCTTACGTCTCGTTCTTTTCTGCTCGGCAATAAATTCAATGAAAACAATCGCGAAAGTTTTGTTTTGTTTTTGACAGTATATAATAATATCAAGGAATCCCGAAGTAGTATCACAAAAAAGTGAAACAATAAAATATATATTCAATACTTTTGGGCACTTTTGAAGAACATTGGAACCTTAAAATTAGAAAAAAGCTATTAAAACTGAATATGTTTTACAATGTTAAAAAGCAGGAACTGGCTCTTAAATATAACCATACAAAAAATACTTTAACTTTAATCTGTTACCATGAACCAGTAACCACGAAGATAAATAAATAGAGCCATTGTTCACATGCATGTAGACCTCTTTCCATTTAGGAAAGACAATCGAATTAATATGCAGAGCATTGGTTTGTATGTTCCTGATATGACATTAGACATCGTCAGCATAGATTGTTTCCATTCCACATTCCAATATACAGGACCAACCTGCCGATGGTTATGCCTGTTGGAAGAGCCACAGCTATGGTGAACAAAATCGCTTTGGGTATTGATATATTCCATGTGTCTGAGGGGGTTTTCCGAAGCGGGATTCTCCTACACCTTTGACCAGATTTTGTGTTATTTTTAATTTATTAAATATTTTTATTTTGATATATACTTCCATAATATGTATGCCTTAAACACTTTGTTTGTAATGTACATATTATTAAATAAATTGAATTGAATTGAATTGAATATGTACAAGCCGTGCATATTACGCAAATTATTTTGTTGTGTTGGTTTTTACGGGTATAAACACCAACGCAACAAAACAATGTGCTTCGTACGCACGGCTTACACATACTAATTTGATTGTCTTTTTTAAATGGAAAGAAGTCAACGACCGATGGCTTTTTTCGTTGAGGGACCGATATTAATTTTTCCATTTAATATGACGGTAAATCGCTCTTGTTTTATGATGATCTGAGTTTTGAAACGAATAAAATTCATCATTCAATGCCTTTTTGTGTCCCAATATGTATTTTTTAAAAATAAAAATGCAAACACAAAATAAGTGTCGCATTGTGCTATGAAAACAGGTCTGACTTGCTGGTGTCCTAGAATGGGGCTCGAACCACCAACCACTATAAAAAATCACTAATTGAGTGTCATTAGCACTACATCAACAAGCAAATCAATGCATCTTTTAAACAAAAATTCAAAGAAATCAATTGTATTATATTATATGTATATATAATAAAAATTCCCGTGTGCAGTGAAAATACCTCGTTTAAGAATGTTCTTAGGTTTTCACGGCCACTCAGAATCTTCAAGTTTGTGTTTACTGGGGTATTATGCCGTGTTATTAACACGGCATAATACCCCAGTAAACACAAACTTGAAAATACCTCGTTTTCCCTAGCTACGATAATTATCATAAGTATCATTATTAGGTAAAAGATTTGTGTCCTCAAAAAATATTGCTTGGATTCTTATACTCGAAGCATACTCAAATAAAGAATTTTTTCATTATTGTATATTTTTCAAGGGCACAAAGTGCCTATTTTAGTGTAATTTAATTCATTCAAAACGTTTGATTATTTAAAAAATAAAAAAAATTGCGACAACCCTGAAGACAAGGATTAATTTGATTGAGTGGGAAAATCAGACAATTTTCGGAATATATCCATTAATAACGTTGGTAATTATTTCAATACTAGCCGGAAACCCGTGAACAATTACGGGACATAATAATTGCATATCCTGAACCGCGCGCTGATTGACGTGTCAAACTCGGCTGCCCGCGCCTCATTAGCGGCTGTTTAATGTTGTCGCAATTCCATAAAATTACAGATGGACGTTCAAAATTAGGATAGTCGAAGATGATTGTATATTTTTTCTATATTTTTATTAACACATCTTTCATTTTACAAAAACAAATTACGACGATAACTAGAAATTGGGCGGTAATAGGATTCTCAAGTTTTTTCCCCACAAACCGTGGTATTTTACTCGAACACGTCTCATCGTGTTTCATGCCACCTTAAGTTTAAAAACAAAAAAAAAACTTGTTTAACATGGACATCCATGTACATGTTTTAGTAATTCCCAATTTTCTTTGTGTGTCTGCCTGAGTATTGTCGCGGTTCAGACCTTTTTATTTATAAGAGTTCTCAACTAAATCATTCACAAAAAAAAAGCAAAGTATACCCAAGTATTTTTAAGAAGATTTTTCTACGCGATTTTCAAATAACACGGTCCACAAAAAAATAACGTATACTTAATTTTTGCACGAATTATATTAGTCGATATTTTATAAATTTACCCTTCTCCATGGCTAACAATTGAAAAATTTACCCAAAAAATGTTTACTCCTCATTCAAATAAAATCAATCGCACTATTAAAGAAGAGCACTCAATTGGATTGAAATAAAAAAATATTTGTGTAAAATATCTCATGTTTGTTACACATAATGTTTATTAACAAAATATAATATACATAATCATAAAATTATAAATAGGAATAGAATAAGATTACGACATAAGAAAAAAATATTTAGACAATTTTTTTTAATATACAGAGTAATAACAATATAGTGATCACATGTCTCAAAAATATAATAAATATTGCAGCCTCCTTCTTACATAAGAAAATATGAATGTTATTTATTAAATTTATTAAGGATGCTTCACTTCATAAATATCCTTTACCCCTTTTACTCGTTTACCACAATTACTTTCATGTGTCAAAAAATCAATTTTTAATGGTAATGCTAAATCACTTCACTTCATAAATATCCTTTACCCCTTTCACTCGTTTACCACAATTACTTTCATGTGTCAAAAAATCAATTTTTAATGGTAATGCTAAATCACTTCACTTCATAAATATCCTTTACCCCTTTCACTCGTTTACCACAATTACTTTCATGTGTCAAAAAATCCATTTTTAATGGTAATGCTAAATCACTTCACTTCATAAATATCCTTTACCCCTTTTACTCGTTTACCACAATTACTTTCATGTGTAAAAAAATCAATTTTTAATGGTAATGCTAAATCACTTCACTTCATAAATATCCTTTACCCCTTTCACTCGTTTACCACAATTACTTTCATGTGTCAAAAAATCAATTTTTAATGGTAATGCTAAATCAATACAGTCGTCTTATTTCAATCAAGATGTAATATTATTAGGGAGGCACTAGGCACGCTCTTTGCGCCATTAAAAAATCATCCCCGTCGTAACGAGGGGTGTGGTTTGATGAAGGGCCCTATGTGGGTAAAAATTTAATTAGTTGTAGGTACCCTTCTCGTGATGTCTTGTATGGAACAATGTTGAACTTTCCAAACGAGGACAAAAACTTTAATTGCCTCGGGGCAACGGCCCTAATAAATAATGCATTCAAGAAAAGTCTAATACATTATTGATCGGTTACGTATTTCAGGAGTTGTTCGAACCTTGTTGATTTTATTAAAGTTTATTTATTTTTATAGGCATACTAATGAGCCGGTACTGTTCAAGTCATTAGTAATTTATTATTGAGTTTTAGGAGCAGAAAGTGCCTTTTATGTCCAACATTTATTTCAAAAAAGTCGTTAGTAATGTCGATATTGAAATGAATTTATGTGTTTTGAACATTGACTACAATGTGATACGCTGTATATATGACACAATGTATTTATATTTTACCATTATTTTAAATTAAACTTAATTACATAAATTCAAATTAATTTAAATTATAGCAATCATTGTCTTATGTATGAATTCAAATATATCAATATTAACATATGCCCGAGAACTATTAACTTAATTATTTTATATGAAAGATTTTTTTCGGTATTTCGTATTTTTTTAAAAAAAAAGTCCAATATTATTTTTTTAATATAATAATTTTCTAGTATTCCGGATTGCAATATTATTCAATTAAATTAATAAACATTTTTACATTGTGAACATTTTTAACTTTATACGAAATTATAAGGCTAGTTAGTATCTACATTATAAACAGTATAAAGTGTTTGTTATTTTTCTAAAAAAACTTGGAAATTACGGCATGAAGACACAGACAGAAAAAAAATTCACAACTAAGAGGGTTCTGTACTCGAAATTCTGTCAGGTCACAATATTTCTTCTGATTTACTCAAGCTTGGGTACTTTCGTGATATGTTAGGAACAGTAATTTAGGTGCTTGGCCTGTTGAAGAATTAAATTTAAATAAGTAATTCATGTAGCTTATTCAATAAGTATATCACAGTCTGAAGTAATCGAAAAACGCTGTCATATTTATTTTTTGATTTGTCGTTTATAACTTGAATATATGTGTAAGTAAATGAGTCACTTATCTCACTAGGATGAACTTGTGCCGATATGAGCAGCTTAGAAAATGAGGGCAAAATACAATACAAAACCAATTAATTACTTAGATTTTGTTGATATGTTAAAAAACAAGTATATATTATTGAATGCTAAAACAGATAAAATAACATATGTAAAAAAATTATGTGTATAATAGAAGCTTAACTAGAAATTAGAACCAGTATTCTTCAATTGGATACTTCTGCATATGTAAGTGTGTGCGACGGGCGGAATCGCCACTACCGCACGCGGGTCGAGAATTAGGAAAGAAATTTTTCCTTCCCAATCTCCGCCGAAAATGATTGATATTCTGACACCGACGTCCGCAGCTGACACTTCTCCTGGCTTCATCGAATCCAGAACAGATCGATCTGTCTCTTCCGAAAGTCTTATGTGAAATGATTCTTCATCAGATTCGTATACCACACGAAAAAGAATGACGGTTCTCAAAGAAAAGGACACCGGCACACACGCTTTCCAACTGTCACTGGGCGGATTTTCAAATGTTTAAATCCTGGCTGGCGGTTGGCGCAGAATACGTCGGATGTCAGTTCCGACCAATCAAAATCATATCGCGGCCGGCGTCCAGCGGTTACGAAACAAGTTGACAAAACTATCAATAATGTATTTATTGGACAATTTTGTATCAGTTAAAATAAAAGTTGGGTGTTCAGTCTGTCAACGATAAAATGGAAATTTCATTATTTTCACTCAGCATAACACTTTTAAATAATTTTTTTTAAAAGCGACAATGAACTTGCTATCTTAGGTAATATTTTCAGGAAGAACATTACAGAACAAAGGCCTTGTAAAAATTACTTTGTCTAAATGCTGTCTTCTCCAAAATGTATCGACTGATACATTAGGGAATCACACATTACAGCGTTACATTGGCCAATCCCTGATGTTAACATAACTGAGTAATTACTAATGTTTACATAATAAAGCAATGGCATTACGAATTGTGTTAGTAGGTCATAAAATATGTTCACTTTTATTTTGCAAAAGAAAAAAGTCAAACGTGGTTAAATCGCCTCTCAAAGGTTAGGCCTATAATTATCGGATTACATATGAAAAATCCGAATGACCTGACCTTTAAAAATAAAAACGACATATTATATTTTATATACTCGTACATTTTGCAGCTTTTCAAAGCAAATATTCGGATGGAGAAGTGGTGAGTTACGCAACCGACCTTTAACCGTGAAGCACGTAAATTGAATTGTTCAGCATTCTCGTCATTCTCCACATCTATGCACCACATTCCATATCAGAAAATATCTCGAATCTAAAATCAATATTCGTCCTATTTCATTGCGGATTACCGCGAACAGCGAAATTTTTTTCTTTTTATTCTTAAAGTTACAGCATTCATGTAACACGACTAGGGAATGCAATCCAGAGTCAGGATTGCCCTTTCGGGATCCCTAAAGATTAGAATTTCCAATCCCTTCGGATCGGGATCCCGAATGCTTTCGTGTTTTTTTGTTTGTTTATAGAGCTGAATAGCAATTAAAGACAACGCCTTGCATTTTTATATCAGCAATTTTAATATAATGTTCATTATTTATCATTGCATTAAAATTTTTGTAGGCGTTTTTCCAAGCATCAATCATTCAATGTTGTAGAGTTAGTACAAGTTTTTATTACTATGTTAGGAGGATAAATTACAGCAAATATTATTAAAAGCAATTTTCAATACTTGAATGTGGCACGAACATAATTTTTAAGTACTTACTAAAAGCTCTGTAGACATGCACAATTAGAAAAATAAAACATAAGAAATGTAATCCCGATAATCCCTTCCTATTATTCGGTTCGGGATTGATCTCGTAAAATGCCTCGAGATCTCGCGGGATCGGAATTGAATTCCCTAAACACGACTGCAAAAAAGAAAAATAGATTTAACTATGTACACGAATTTGAAATATTCTAAAGAAAGAATGATTGCAATAAAATACATTAGAAAGTATTTTACACCATTCGTTTCTCTAAGGGTACGTACGCAGTAGGCGGCCAGGTCGCGCCGATTTAAACACGGCGCGGCGGCCAGAATTTTACAAGATTTGACGTCAGAAAATTGCCACTTGATCCTTCGAGTTGCTTTCAAATGGACGTTGAGGAGTTAGCTGTGTTTGTGTATTTAGTTATGCGGAAGAAGAAAAAGAAACCAAAAAAATATTGGGTGCATCCATTATTATGTTTTCGCCGCCAAAAATATTTATAATATCTATCCATAGTTGTCGCTTACTATATCTATTTGAATATTCACTAGACGACATATCCCAAATGCCTTTTGTGATTTTTATTTCTGTTATGAATCTTTTGGTATCGAAATGGTCGGGGGAAGACATCGCGCGTCCGTATGCACATTGCTGGTCGTCGCGGCCAATGCGGTCGCACTGACGTTTGTGTATGTAAATGTGTGATCTCGACAATAGCGGCTGGTCGCTTGTCGTGCGGTTTTTAAAATGTATGAACAATAACTAAAAGTCAGTGGCCACCGCGACCTGGCCGCCGCGACCTGGTCTCCTAGTGCGTACCTATCTTTAATCCATCAATTGCTTACAATAGTATAAATTTGTAAATTAAAATTGGTACACATATTTATGAACGCGAGTTAGAAGTTGACGTATATAAAAACACGTGCTGTGTTGTATACCTTACCTTAGAACATCTCAAGATATACAACAAAATCTAAAATTTGCGATAAT
This sequence comes from Agrypnia vestita, assembly GCA_016648135.1. Taxonomy (NCBI): domain Eukaryota; kingdom Metazoa; phylum Arthropoda; class Insecta; order Trichoptera; family Phryganeidae; genus Agrypnia; species Agrypnia vestita. The sequence goes on from JADDOH010005929.1 coordinate 13,169, forward strand.
GATGCCCCTTCATCAACGGACAAAAAATCTAAAATACACATTAAATGCAGTACCCACATACAGAATGGCATTTTGCTTATATAAAAAAGAAAAAATGAAAGCACATAATTTAATCACCATAATAACGCATTATGAATTTGATCACAATTATATTATGTAGAAAGTAATTTTGTTTATAGAATAGAAAATAAAAACCTGTAATAGCGAAGCATATGCAATTTTCAAACGACTTAGTGTCTTTATTAATAAGAATTACTATTTGTTAAATATCACTCAAAAAACCGCCATATTGATTTTGATTGGTAAGTCGTTACTTCTTGGTGTGCAAGCATTCTGTTGCATATTCGCGCGCATTTCCTTTCATCCCAAAATTTCACTCTCAGCGCCTAAGAATGAATAACTTCAATAATTATCCACCTGCAAACAAATTCGATCAAAATGCAGTATTGGTTATATACACGGGTAATTTCTTACCATACATATTTCTCTTCGTTTGATAAACGCACGCGTGTACTACGAATATATATATATATATATATATATATATATCTATGATATATATATATATATATTTAAATATATATATAGATATGTAGTTATATATATATATAAGATGTATTATATATATAATATAATATATGAACAATACCTTATAATGTAAAGGAGCCTATACACATTGGCCGAGGTTGGCCCAAAGTAAGGTTGGCCCAATGTGTGCAGGGCGTTTTGGCCGTGCGTAGAGACGTTTGCCAAACTTGGCTTGGTAGTCGGTTTTTCGAGCACACATCAAAAGAAAGAGGCGTGGCTCAATTTGTCAACTTTTTTTAGGGTTGTCAACTTTTTTTACAAGAAATAAAGTATATTTAAGTCTGAGAAGAATATTAAGCAGTATTTTAGAAAAATGAACAGTATTTTATTTATTTAATGTATTAAATACATATTTTTTAGAGCTTCTCGCACAACTTATTAATTTACACTCTTTTTAAAAACTTCATACGCCCCACCACAATTATAACTAAAATTAAAATAAATGAGGAGCACATTTTTTATTAAATTAATATTTGCTCTATTTCTATCCTTCCGCCACTTTGCATTCATTACTGAAAAAATTCTTTCAGTAAATGCTGAGGTGGCGGGAACAGAAAGTAGATATGAGACAATTTTAGTAATATTTTTAAATTCTTCTGAGTTGTTTACTAATAAATGGCTCCACTTTTGGCCAGTACTCATTTCAAGAAAATCTTTGTCTTCTGATACTTTTTTATAAATTATTTTGTAATTTGTTAATTCTGTATACAAATCATTCATACTAATATTTCTGTGAGCGTTTCAGTCTGAATAATTTTGATGCTGAAAACAGTATTTTGTATATTTTATTTTTGTTCAACAGTAAAAAGTATAATGTAGTAAAAAACAATATGATACTAATTTTAGCAGTATAGTTGGCAACCCTAGGCTCAGCCGGCAACGCGCAACGCGCTTCGGTCATTGCGAGGTTCGCCGACACCGACGTTGGCTAATGTGTAATCGCTGTCCGCCATTTTGCAAGTTTGACGCTCTGCCGAGGTTCCCGGACCGTATAAACATTGGCTGAGATGACCCAAAATGACATTGGCCCAATGTGTACAGGGGTTTTTTTGCGCAACTCAGCGAGGTTTGGCCAAACTTGGTTCATATCCATCGTTTGTCGGTATCTTGAATAAACTTCAAAGAAAGCATGAGTCATCAAGCTATCGTGGAGCAATGAAAAGTTAGTTGTATGGACAGAAATTAATTATGTGTACAATGAATGAGTTTTATAATTCATATAATTTATTTCAACAACTTTATTTAGTCATAACCAAAATAATTACTATTTTTTTTTATTTGTTTCGTTAAACCGATTGAAAATAATATACATGAATTATTTTATATTTTAAATATATACGGCTATAAAGGTTTTTACTTTAAAAATTGTACAAAATGGATAAATAATATTTTCAGAAATATTTATTATATTCAACTAGCTGTAACCCGTCAAAAATGACAATACTTTTACATGTTTTTCCTAAGGAATAAGTTTTTATTTATTTATATAAAAAAGGAAAGAAATAAAAAAAAATACTACTTACTTACTTACCATCACGCCGTTTCCCCTTGGGGGTAGGAAGAGAGGATAGAGCGCCATACTCTTCTGTCCTGACATACAACTCTCGCCTCATCCACATTCATACATCTTCGCATGCAAGCTCGCCGGTTGTTGAGGCTTCTAACGGGACCATCTTTCAGTATCTGGTTAATCTGGTCATGCCACGTATTCCGCGGTCCGGTCTTTCTGGCGCCATCTACATAATATCTTTCTATACATAGCATATATATCTTTCTTACGATTCTTTCCTCATTCATTCGCTCAACATGCCCAAATAATCTGAGCGATCCTTTTTTAATTCTATTATTCATGCTAAGTTTAGCTTTACATTCATTTCTAATATCTGCATTCTTTACTTTATCATAAATGGATTTGCCACACCTATGTCTAACGGATCCCATCTTCACTGTATTCTATTTACTTTCGTTCCTCTTCTGCCAGCTCCAGGCTTCACTTCCATACATCAGTGACGGTATCAGAATTCCATTACTTACCACTAGTTTTGCCTCAGTATACATATTTCTATTAAAAACTATTGCGTTCAAAGCACTACATATATAATAATAAATTCAAAGCAATACATATATAAGAATAAAA